>JBBPMA010000108.1:0-48504 GCA_038090075.1 Xanthoconium purpureum
GCAAGCCCACATACCGAGAGGAGTTTGTAAAATTTACCGTTGGTGAAGGAGCTGGCGCCCAATGATAGACACTAATGTCGATGGTTCGCGGCTCGACATTCAGACTGTAGCATTGAAGCGGACCTAGAAAGCCATCGGTCATCACTGACTGCATGCATATGGAGTACGGGGCCAGACCGCCTTTACCCGTTGAGCATAAGTTTTGCTCAGGTACGACCGTTGGGGCCGACTTGAGCGTTTCCGAGTTCTCGACATGACCTTGTGATAATTTATTCTGGGCAAAATGCGTAAAGCGAGTCCTGTCAGGGCTCTTCTCAACCACAAGGTCGGTCTAGATGAATGCGTACTGGTTATCCGGCCAACTCCATGAATCGTAGGTGCTTGGAGCCGTCCGACGTTACACCTTGAAGTCAGGCCATCATGTGTAATACGAGAGTGCAACCCCTTCGGTGACCAGAAGAGACAGATCATGACGTCTGAAGGCGAAGTCCAAGAGGAACTGGCGCTCTGCTCTAGTTTGTTATTTATCAGTCAACCGCCCCCTTCCGAAAAGTGTACAAATTGACTTTCAAATACCTGATGAGCACGGGGAAAGAATTCCGGGAGTATACATTCTCCATGGCCACCACTGTGATGAGCGCCCTTTTCTAAAAAAAGTCAGGGTGAGCTCAGCACCCAAGGACCAATCTATTCTTGTAACACAAATATCATGTGGTAGTGTGAATGGTGGCTTTGAGGAACAGGTTAAAATAGCGGGTGATGAAGATCCAAGGGTTGATTTCCGATCGTCAATGACAAGTCATTACTAAGTAACACTTCGCAGCCTGTAGAGCGTGAGTAATGTATACCGTCATACATATCAGTGTTGGCGGAGAATGAGGAAACCACAGATTCTATTCCTAGTTTTTGATTCTCCAACGTGAGGCGCCGTGGGGACAATCCAAAATTCAAGATACTGCGCAGGATTGTGGAGCAACCTTCAGCGCACACGTACCGCAAAGGAATGCGATGGGGTAATGGTTCCGAAGTGTTTTCATTTCGGATGTGCATGTGCAATTTCTGCTGACGCACATATCGTGGCTCGGATCTATCTGCAAGCCTACCGTTCGGAAATCGAGATGCCGGATGCGGTGATGTCAATATGAAAACCTTGAATGGAATCGTAACTTCATAGTGGGACATGATATGGAGTAGACATACCTATGACGCCGAGACTTGGGCGTTGGAGGCCATGCTCGGCAGCCCGGCAGGACGATGCCGCGGGCCCAAGTGCGCTCGGAGATCGAAGCGGCATCTGAAAGCGGCTTTGCTTGGGTTGTGCAGGCAGAGTGGCTTTGATGCGCGTTCACAACACTTGCCTCTTTCCCCCACCACCTCTCTAGTGCGGCCATGAGCCATCAGGTACGTCCATCGTTGGTGCTGGCACCGTCAGTAAATACTACCACGTACGTTGTCCTCATTCCAAGTTCATGTCCACGTACTGACGCGTCGGTCTGGGGACCAGCGTGGTGACCACGACAACAACAACGACGACGTACGCCCCTATACAACTACCACCCCTACCCCCGCCAACGGAGCCCAAGAATCCGAAGGACTATCCCCTGTTACACGCCCACTTGCCTGCATCTCTTCGACGATTCTCACTCGTCTTTCCAGGAGGCACTCACGCTAGCTTCCGAGATGGCGAAGAAGGCGAGGAGGAGATGCGGGAGGAGGAACCGGTCGCACGCGGTGTTGGTTGGAGGATGCTCAAACCCGAGGAAACGGCAGAACAGGGAAAAGCAGTGGGTCTTGTTGAGGCGGTCGAGCGCTTTGGTAGAAAGCGGTCGCACGGAATTGACAACATGATGGAAGGGGTGGAACCGACGATGGAGCGAGAGGCACACACACCTCCGAGAAAGAAGGCGAGACCCACACACGTACCTCCAATCATGACGATGAATGCTGCGGCTCCTCCTTCGCCCCTCCCATCTCCCCATGGTTCACCCTCGCCACAAGCAATCTGGCCTTCTGCACCTCCAAGCGGTGCCTCTTCGCCACATCCGCAGCCCCCGCTTCAGCCCGATCTCTCTCTTACAACGCTCCTCACGCTTCCATCACTATTATCACATTTCACAAATCTGCCGCAGCAATTACAGTCGCATTTTCTGCTCACTCTTTTACGGCATTCTCCATTACCAGTTCTGCGGACCCTCCACTCAGTTCTAACCCCGACACTAGCGCGGGATTTCTTGACTCTCCTTCCCCCAGAGCTTGTATCACATATCCTCAGCTTTCTCCCATACTCGACGCTTACACGAGCTTCGCGAGTCTCGAAACCTTGGCGTGCTATTATCGATTCAGACCCAGTGCTCTGGAGAGACCTTCTCAGGAATACAAAAATCTGGTTTGGCGGCGATACCGAACGGGCGTTTGCTCGCTCCATCTACGCGCGCCGTCGTCTGGCCGAAGCACGCAAGACACCTTCAGCTCTCCCCCTCCCTCATCCATACAAACTGCTCTTCAAATCGCGACATCTTACTCGGACGCGTTGGGTAACAAACGAGATGCCCAAACACCATACATTCCCTGCACACGGAACCTCTGTTGTGACTTGTTTATTGCTTTCACACGGGCGTATCATATCGGCATCAGATGATCACTCAATACATGTTTATTCACCAGTCACGGGCGACCTTTTACAATCCTTGGACGGTCATGACGGAGGCGTCTGGGCTTTGGCGGCAACCAAGGACACACTCGTCAGCGGTTCCACTGATCGCACCGTCCGGATCTGGAACCTGGCCACCGGTCGATGTACGCATGTATTCGCTGGGCATACGAGCACCGTTCGTTGCCTTGCTATCGTCAAACCTGAATGGGTTGAGGTCGAAGGCGAGAGTGGTGTTATTTCCAGGGAGAAATGGCCCAAACGCTCTGTGATTGTGACTGGGAGTCGTGATCACTCCTTACGAGTATGGACGCTACCTCGTCCAGGTGATCCTGAATATCGATGGATGGGTGCGGACGACACGGATGTTGAGTTGTCCGAGGTAGGTTGCTAGTGGTGACGCCGGGTTTTGTCTCAACTGTTTTTCTAGGAGGACATTGATGAGAACCCATATCATAAATTGCATCTCGAAGGTCATGACCATGCCGTGCGTGCCTTGGCCGCTCGTGGTCGTACTCTTGTATCTGGCAGCTATGACTGTACCGTGCGGATATGGGACATTATTACTGGCGAGTGTAAACTAGTCTTGGTTGGGCATACTCAAAAGGGTAAGCTGCTTCATAGTCCCACCCAAGATCTCGTGTGTTTACGGTATCTACAGTGTACAGTGTCGTGCTAGACCTCAACCGGAATATTGCATGTTCGGGATCCATGGATGGGACTGTTCGCATCTGGAATTTACGCAATGGGCAGTGTCAGCATACGCTAATGGGGCACACCTCCCTGGTCGGTTTACTGGGCCTTTCACCGTCCTTCCTCGTCTCCGCTGCGGCCGACTCGACACTGCGTATCTGGGACCCGGACACTGGTGAGCTGCGCCACACGCTTGCTGCTCATGCTGGTGCCATTACCTGTTTCCAACACGACGAGTTCAAAGTTTTGAGTGGTTCCGATGGAACGTTGAAGATGTGGAATGTTCGCGATGGAACGGTCGTCCGAGACCTGCTCACTGGAATCAATGGCGTATGGCAAGTTGTCTTCGAGGGTAGATGCTGCGTGGCAGCGAGCAACCGCAACACAACCACCATGCTGGACGTCTGGGACTTTGGAACCGAAAGTGATGACGACTGGATTGGAGAACCGCCTGGTGGGATATATGATGACGACACGGAGGAGGAGAGCGAAGGAGAGGGGCAGACAGATGCTGATGCAATGGATCAGGATCCAGAGCAGTCGACGGAACAAGGAGGAGCTGTCCACGATATTGTTGACGACGACTCCTCACGTATCCCATCTGACACGGAGGACGAGTCGATGGAACGCGGTGATGGGAGCTCCAAGTGGGCGAGAAGCACGTCCTCGCGGCCGACGGTTGCTTATCGTAGCCGAGGGGCGGTGGGGGAGAGTTCGCTGAGGCGGAGTAATCCTCTGCCTGTAGATGGTATACCCGCGCGTTTACCGACGAACGAGACGCCGACGCGACCTAGGATACGACCAGCGGCGAGAAATGGCGGTAGACGATAGCACACGAGTCATCCGTTGATTACAAAGCAAACGTGGGAAATAGATAACTGTTGTGTACGGACGGTCCCGCCGCGCGACTCAAACACGAACGACATCGATGGATTCCTTCGATAATTTCCAGTACGACTCTGCCTCTTCGTACGGCGGCGCCCACAGCGTCGTCGACGACAACTCATCCGTCTACACCGCGACTACTAACAACCCAGTCGATCTCAGCAGCCTTTCCATCGCTGACGATCGTTCGGTCGTGTCTTCTAATGGCCACAATCACCACACCTCGCGTTCCACCATAGATGAAGACTTTGATGCCGTCCTTGACGACTTGAAGGACGAGGGCTCCGTGGATCTCCCGCCACATGCCTGCAGGTGTGCAAACCCCCACCCAACGTCTCCTGCGTGCAACTAATATTTGTAATCCAGCTACTGCGGTATTCATTCCCCAGCGTCGGTCGTCAAGTGCCTTATCTGCTCCAAATGGTTCTGCAACTCTCGTGGAAACACCTCTGCCTCGCACATCGTCAATCATCTCGTCAGGGCCAAGCACAAGGAAGTGATCTTGCATGCCGAGAGTCCACTTGGCGAAACAACTCCAGAATGTTACCACTGCGGTAGCAAGAATGTATTCATGCTGGGCTTTATACCTGCAAAGAGTGATACCGTCGTCGTTTTATTATGCCGGTACGGTTATTCACTTTTGACTGCCTGCCCGCTCACGCCCACCCTTTCAGTCAACCGTGCGCAGCAACTACCAAAGACATGTCATGGAACGCCACCCTGTGGGCTCCGTTGATCGACGACCGTTCTTTCCTTTCCTGGCTGGTGAAGCCCCCCAGCGAGACGGAACAACTTCGTTCCCGTCAAATCTCGTTTAACCAAATCAACCGATTAGAGGACCTTTGGCGCGAGAATGCCAATGCTACCCTTGAAGATCTTGAGAAGCCTGGTGTCGACGACGAACCGCAACAAATTTTGATCCGATATGAGGATGCTTATCAGTATCAGAACATTTTCGGTCCCTTGGTCAAGATAGAAGCCGATTATGATAAACGACTCAAGGAAAGCCAGACCCAAACAGACATCACTGTGCGTTGGGACCTCGGTCTGAATCAGAAGAGAGTTGCATGGTTTTACTTGCCGAAACTTGAGAGCGGCGAAGTGAGGCTTGCTGTGGGTGACGAGCTGAGATTGAGGTATCAGGGTGAATTGCACAAAGCTTGGGATGGAGTCGGCCATGTCATCAAAATACCGAACAGTAGGTCATCCGCTACACTTTTTCCCCACTGGCTGATCTCATTTGCAGACGTATCAGATGAAATTGGATTGGAGCTTCGGAGAACAGAGGGAGTTCCTACCGAACTCAACCATGGCTTTTCAGCTGACTTTGTCTGGAAATCGACGAGCTTCGATCGAATGCAATTGGCTATGAAGACGTTTGCCGTGGACGAGAAGAGCGTGAACGGTTACATCGTAAGCAATAGTCGAAATTTTACTATGCGGTGCTAACGTGTCGCTATAGTATCATAAACTCTTAGGCCACGAATTGGAACCCCAGGTTCTTCGAACGCAAATGCCCAAACGTTTCTCTGCGCCAGGGCTTCCAGAATTGAACCATTCGCAAATGTATGCGGTGAAGAGTGTCCTTCAGAAACCACTCAGCCTTATCCAAGGCCCCCCTGGAACCGGCAAGACAGTCACTTCTGCATCGATCGTGTATCATCTGGCGAAGATGAACCCTGGTCAAGTGCTCGTCTGCGCCCCCTCTAACGTTGCCGTCGATCAGTTGACGGAGAAGATCCATGCCACGGGTTTGAAGGTTGTCCGCCTTACTGCCAAATCTCGTGAAGCTCTGGATTCTAGCGTCTCGTTCTTGACATTGCATCAGCAAGTCGCAAACAGCACCACTCATGTTGAGCTCCAAAAGCTCATTCAATTAAAAAACGAACAAGGAGAGCTGAGTTCAAACGACGAGCGCAAATATAAAACTCTCATACGCCAGTGCGAGAAAGAGATCTTGAGTGCGGCAGACGTGATTTGTTGTACATGCGTCGGTGCTGGTGACCCGAGGTTGAGCAAGTTCAAGTTCAGAACCGTCCTTATCGATGAAGCAACTCAAGCTGCTGAACCCGGTACGTCTTGCAATGCTTTTATGTGATCGATCAGCTAAACTCTCATGCCAGAGTGTATGATTCCTCTCGTGCTCGGTTGCAAACAAGCTGTCCTGGTTGGCGATCACCAACAGCTCGGACCGGTCATCATGAACAAGAAAGCTGCCCGCGCTGGCCTCACGCAGTCGCTTTTCGAGCGTCTCGTCGTCCTTGGCAACCGACCAATCCGACTTCAGGTCCAATATCGCATGCACCCATGCCTCTCGGAGTTCCCTTCCAACATGTTCTATGAAGGGACATTGCAGAATGGTGTTACTGCCCCTGAGCGCCTCCGCAAGAACGTCGACTTCCCCTGGCCTGTTCCCGATACTCCAATGTTCTTCTACCAGAACCTGGGACAGGAAGAGATATCGTCCAGTGGGACATCTTTCCTCAACAGGTACGTGATGTCAAATTACTACCCCTGAGATGCCCTCATTTATTATACACAGAACGGAAGCCTCGAACGTGGAGAAGATTGTTACGAAGTTCTTCAAGTCTGGTGTCGTTCCTGCGCAGATTGGTATCGTTACGCCGTACGAAGGACAACGTTCCTACATCGTCAACTACATGCAATTCAATGGCTCGCTCAAGAAGGACTTGTATAAGGAGATTGAAGTTGCCAGCGTGGACGCATTCCAAGGCAGAGAGAAGGATTATATCATCCTCAGTTGTGTTAGGAGCAACGAGCACCAAGGAATCGGTTTCCTGAACGACCCTAGACGACTAAACGTCGCTCTCACTCGCGCCAAGTATGGCATCGTCATTCTCGGGAATCCGAAAGTTTTAAGCAAGGTAAGCTACATAGAACAACTCACGCACAGGATGCTCATCGTTCCCGCCCATAGCATCCCCTCTGGCATTACCTGCTTACTCATTACAAGGAGAAGAACTGTTTGGTGGAAGGTCCGCTCAACAACCTCCAAGCGAGCATGATCCAGTTCAGCAAGCCCCGTCGCACTCTCAAGATGGATTCTTTCCGCCGACACGAGACCAACGCGCGCGAGTACTTGCCCAGCAATGGTACTGGACGCTCTGGCACGCCGAGTCGCTTCGACGCCAACTTCTATCGTACCCATGACACACTTGCATACATTCCGTCTGACGTGCAGTCCCTGCGTTCTCAAGCGACCTACTCGTCTGGTCTCCCCATGTTCGCCACTACTGGAGGTTTCCCTCCCGGTGTGCCCCGGGGGCCTGGCGGTGTGGGTAAACGCAGTGCATATGGGAGTTACGCCAGTTCCATTATCTCTCAGGATGCTGGTCCACCTAGCAGTGCCAGCATCGGTGGCGGCAGTTTGGGCGGATCGCTGGCCTACTCTCAGTCAGACCGCCTTCGCAGACGTGGCTCGTTCTCTTCGGCAGCCGGAACCGACATGGGGAGCATGAGTGGATACGACTACAAGAGTCAGGACGGGACGACGGATGTGGACGACATGAAAAGCCAATACACTGGGACCCATACTGGTGTCACTGTGTTCTAACGTCGTGATGGTGCTGACAACCACTCTTGAATTGGTGTTACTCCATGGGTTAAGCAACTTGCGTAGCCCGTTCGCACGTCTGGCCGAACATCGGCATTGCACTTCCTAGGGTGGCGCATTTTTTGGCCCCATCAGATCAGTCAAACTACTTATCCCAAACAACCGTGTTTGTTCCTGGTGTTCCTGTCGCCCATCCGTCCTACGCTATCTGCTCTTCCGACGGCAAGATTATCACCTCACCCATTGGCAATTCTCGCGGAAGTGACCACTGTTTACTTCTCCAGCCGGATTGTCGTCATGGACATTATGCTCCAATTATGTGACTAATCGTTATGATTCCAAGTGCTGCGTAGACAGAAGCTTTCCTGTATGGACGATTATGAATACTACGAGGTTATGAAGTCAGCAGGATTAGCCAAGCGTGTCGACTAAACTGCTGCGCTGATGCCAGAACGTAAACACAAGAAGGTAAAACCAAGCACTTCAAATAGTGCGATGTCACCTTGCAAAACGTGATTACCGTCATGCCTTGCGTGCGCCTTTCCGAGAAACATCCTCGGAAATAGCTCTCCGGTGTGAGGAAGGAGGTGCTGACTGAGCCGTATGCTGTAACTGCATATCATCTGCTGGCAGCATACGAGCTTGTGTGAAGAACAGCCTTGCATCCCTCTCCGCGATGTTCTCGATGTAGTACGTATTTCCTGGCATCAACTGTTATTTTCGGGAACCACCGGAAGAATGGATGACAACACGGACCTCGGGGAACGAGGAACATCCCGCCAGTAGTGATGATGAAGCTTGTTTCGTGGATAAACACCGACACAGCGCCTTGAATCACGTAAAATACCTACGAACAACTTGGGTCTCCACGACAAGGAGGTGAGTGTTGTACGTACATATGTGTTGTCTTTGGTAGACTTGCTTGGTTTCTGGGACTTTGGAGGTATATGCATTTGACCGGCGGCGATGAACTCGCCCTCGCCAAAGATCTTTTGGAAGAACCAGTTGCTGTTTGCGGCTTGTTTCGGTTCGATCATTTTGGCCAGGAAGGCGACACCTAGATGGGCCCTTCGAGTTAGTCTTCCAACCATGTTCACTTTTGATGTGGTCCTTACGTCGTGAGACTTCCTCTTGCGTATCATAGTCAATGACAGTCGCATTCGTAGGCGTACTGTCGTCCCATCCTTCCTCCGGGTTGAACGGCGTGTCCCTCCCTTTGCTCTTGCCTCGGATTCCTGCTCCACGTTTACGCTTGCCCGCTTTACCAAGAGGTTGAACCGGTTCTTGAGGGATGCGAACAATTTCCTTGATCTGAGGAACGAGAATCATATCAGAATCGCACCGCCCATAGACAACTTTCTCTTGTCGCCACCACTCCAAGGGCCTGTAACGATGACGTCGCCCCCGTCGCACCCCATCTGGGGTAGGAGAACCTGCAACCGTCTGAGTCAATGACACATGCGCCCGCTGCACGATACGCACGCTCGACAGGAGTTCTGATGACGCGTTTCTCTCGTGGCTTTTTGGCCTTGACTGGCTCCTTCCTCGGCTTCTTTGCTGGGGGGGCATTCTCTTCGTCAGCCTGTACATTCTCGACCTCTTCGAGACCATATGCAATATCGTCCTCTACCCCATTTGCATCCGGATTCGATGGGTCATCCTGTTCCACCGGATCTGCTCTCCACTTGCCCTTTTCAGCCTTCCTAGACTGTGCAACCACTGCTTGTTCCACTTCAACCTCTCCTACGTCCTCGGGACTGAATTCGGGAGTTGGTGATCTCGGAGGATCATCGTCGGGTTGAGTAAGTTCAAAGTCATCGAACGTTCCTGGGTTTGGGTAATCCAAGTCGGGGTCTGGCGTTGGCTCGCGGGGGACATATGACCTTGAGAGAGCCGAAGGAGCTCGCCCATTGGTCGTCAGCTGTCGGGTAGATGTGTACGACTTTGGAGAAGGAATTTGATCATAATCGATTTCGGACGCTCGCGTAAGAGAGCGGGAAATAACAGGTCGTCTCGAGTTACCGGAAGTATACACGAGGTTTGCGTTTGTAAAGTAGGCCAGGGGACTTCCCTGAATGCCTGCAAGATACTAAATATGAGCTTGGTACGTATGCGCTGTATGCCGCTGCTCACTCTCAGCCAATTCCATGGACATCTCGCCGTCTTCGTCTACTTCTTCGACGGGAGGGGCAATAGACATACGTTTCTTCTTGGACTTTATATGTGGGGGTGGTCGATTGTCCGCCTGCTTTATGACTTGTTCAAAAGGCTCAAACTCGTCCGAATTCCTGTCGACATAGGCAACCGCTACCCCGGTTTTCTTGCCGCGAGCGAGATCGTCGGCGCGGAAGGGGATATGTTGTCTCGGAGGGCCTCTCCGTGTCCCCAACGAGGACTTTCTACGGTCAGAGGATTCGCGGGGCATTGTTGGCCGTCGTCGGTGGCAGCGAGCTCGGGGATTGAGATGGTGGGAAACAAACAAGACGCGTTAATCAGTCACGTTATGTCACGCGATATATTGTCACGCTAAGGAATACTAGAGTAGTCTATGGAGAAGTGGACCTCGCCATCGCCGACTTGAGTAGCGAAAGCGTCCCATTGCGCGTCTTATTCTTCTTCGTCATCCCCGCTCTGCCCACCGCAACTTGAGTCGTCAGCTCCTGGACACTACGCGGCGGCTCGGCTGCAATGTACTCGGGAGACCCAGGTGGGTGTGGGTTGCTCCGGAAGTGCGATTGCTCGTCGCAAACCCTCAGCTCCAAGTCCACTTTCGCTGCCTTCAACCCCTGCCTCTCCCCTACGACCATGGGCCAGCGGGCGACGGCCGCCTTCTGCGGTCTAATCATGACCTCTCCGGTGCGGTTGGGGTCCTCCCAGACCATAGCGCGTGCTATCCCAGCATGCTTCCTCTGCACAGTACCAGCCATCCCTGCGAATGATGCCACGTAGCCCTTGCGATTATCCTCGTCCGCCAGCCGACCTTTGCGCTCCCCGGTCATCAGGAGCGTCTGGAGTGGCGAGTATTTGGCGTAGCTTAAGCCACCGGAAGGATGTGGGAGGTGCTCGATCTCCTTACTGCGCGGGTTCGAACGGCGCTGTTTTGAGAACCGAGTAGCGACGAGGTCGTGCCATGAGGTAGATGACTTGCTCATGTTGCTGAGCTGGTAGGACGTCACGGCGTCGAGTCGCTGGCGAACAGTCCACTGCTTGAGGAACGTATCCCGGGAAGCACGTATCTTGTTGAGATAGTCTGCAAACTCTTTACGCGTCATGACTTCGAGGTTGGGGATGTACGGCTGCCGCCAGTGTTCTGGGCTCTCTGTTTGGGGAATATAGTCCGAGTCGACAAAATGCTCCTCTGTGAGCGAATCTTTTTTATTGTCGGCTGTTATTTTGAGCTCGTCCCAGTTCTTGACCCAGAGCGCCTGTGGTTCTGCAGAGTTCCACTCTGTCTGGTACTCTGGGGTGTCGACATTCTTTACGGTAATGTAGGCTCCGCGACGACGGAGAGGGAGGGGGCGTTTGAAGCCCCAGTGACCGCGGTGGGCATCGCCGCCGTGTGTGGTGTAGACCTGGCTGATGCGGGGGTCGAAGGAGGAGAACTTGGAATGTTTTAGGAGGGTCCCGAATGTCGAACGGGTCAACGCTGAGCAAGGCATGTCGACAAGGACCACGCTCGCGATTTTCTGGGTGGAGACCGGCAATTTCCGGATGCATATATAAACCAGACCAAGTTGTTCACAGACTCAACGACGTCCAAATTACCGTTTGTCCTCCTGCACGATGCTGCACACGTCAAGGATGGATGGTCCAGACAAACGTCGGAGACAAATGCTTGGAGGTCGTCTCGAAAACAATCTTTGCTGATGTTCCTCCCATCGGTCGAGGGACCAGGACGCAGGATCACCTGGAGATGTCCACACCGTTTGTTTCGTACTTGTACGTAGAAGTAACAGTGAGTGTCTACTTTACTGGGTGCGACGTTGTCTCTGAAAACTGTGCAGGCCGACTTGACGTGAGTGTTTCTACAATGTTTGGACATTTCCGGTCGAACACCGAGGATGAGCATCCTGGTAAAAGAACACATCCCGCCCGCTAGGGTCCCTCTCTGACTGGGGGTGTCGTCGAGGGTTCCTACGGAGCCTGCGGTAGTTGGGGGTGGATGGGGAGTTAAAGGCGAGGCTGAGGTGTTCGCAATCCTGTCTGCCGTCTTTTATCTCGGCTTGCACTGACAATCTTTCCCGTGTAGCAATGCCCTTGGCCGTGTTTGATGGCGAATGTATCTGTACACTTTGATAGAGAAATATAGTTGTTGATCACGAAATGGTTGATGGGCCAGCCGAGTGGCAACGGGGTAATTAGTTACTAGTCGCGATTCTCGTCTTTTCCTTGTTTCTCGCGCATACCTCTGCGCCTCCTCCAAAAACCAACCGTCGACCTCGTCTCTGTCTTTTTCCTTTCGTTTTTTCTCTCTTTTTCATCTGCAGAAACAGGTCGCTTATTCTGGTCTCCGTCTCACACTTTTCATCATTTCAGTTCCCGTCCATTCACAGCTTTCCTCTCAACAACCTTGCCGGATCGCGTCTCGGGAGGTAAACACCTGTGCCGCTCTCTCTACATGACCCAGGCTCATCCTTACCCCGCCAGTCGTCCTCTTGCACCCAAAGTGAACCATCTTCCCCCCTTCCGTGTATCCCGTATTGAGCTCAGGTCCTGCAGTGCTCTCTCCCTCAAATGAAATGTACCACCGCACCTACCCATCAGTTCGTTCCGTACCTTCGTCCCCCAACATCCCCGCGATGCCCTCCCCCAGCCCGCGTCTAGCTCCACTCATCCCACCCGCCGCCCTCGGTAATTTGTCAAGTAAATCCTCAGGTCTCCTACTCAACCAGTCTCCTGTCGATGTATCATCCGAGGGTCGTGCAGCCTCCAAAGATCCAACGTTCTGCGGGATGCCGTTGAAATATCTATCGTGAGTGTTGTCCACATTCAATCCCTCCTCGCCAACTTAAAATCTGGTGCCTCTCAAGGCTTGTCACCCTTGCAGTGCAAAATGCGTCACTGTCCATAGTGATGCACTATTCACGCGTTTCCACCCCAGCACATCTATCGTACTCTCCAGCTTCGGCCGTCCTTCTCGGGGAAATTTTAAAGGGCTCAATATCTTTCTTGATCGCGCTGTGGAGGGCCAAGGATGCAGACCTACCCTTGTCTTCTCGCAGGTCTCTCTGGAGCATCATTTACTCGCTTGCTCCATGGTCCGCCCCCTTCCGACAAGTATGTAACGAGGTCTTCAGCACTGATTGTTGGAAGCTTTCAATTCCTGCCCTCCTTTACGTCGTGCAGAATTCTCTTCAGTTCGTTGCTATTGGGAATTTGCCTGTCGCCTCGTTCCAAGTCGCATACCAGATGAAGATTCTGACCACTGCCGCGTTCTCCGTTCTACTTCTTCGGAGGAAGCTCTCCCCAACAAAATGGCTCTCGTTATTCTTCTTGGCTATCGGCGTTGGCATTGTGCAAGTTCAAACGTCCACCTCGAGCACCGGACCCAGAGAGATTCGTGTGGGTAGTGCTCATGACGCAGCACCGCTGCACATCCACATAATGAGCCCACTCAAAGGCTTTGGTGCCGTCACGGCCGCTTGCTTCACATCTGGTCTAGCAGGGGTGTACTTCGAGATGGTCCTTAAGAATTCCAAGGCAGACCTGTGGGTACGGAATGTCCAGCTGTCCTTGTTCTCTCTCCTCCCGGCCATCCTACCCATCTTGTACGCCCCTCAGTATCCCACGTCCGACGGCTTTATTAGCTACGTCTTCCGACACTTTGGCGGCTGGGCGTGGGCTACTGTGGTTATTCAGGTCTTTGGTGGCCTGATTACGGCAATTGTCATCAAGTACTCTGACAATATCCTCAAAGGGTTTGCCACGTCGATCTCCATCATCCTTTCCTTCCTGGCGTCGGTGGCGCTCTTCGATTTCCATGTCACGCTGTCGTTCATCATCGGAGCCTCTACCGTGCTTGCTGCCACGGCGATGTACAACCAGCCAACACCCACAGAGCCTCACATCGCCACCTCCTCGGGGAGCAAAACGCCATTCCCAGATCTGTCACTTGGCAAAAAGGACCCTATTCTTGGGGAATTTCCTGCCAAGAAACCATCCCCATTTGGGAGCCCGCGCGCTATCGCGTCCGCCCTTGGATTGGGAGAAAAGCCAGGGCCTCTTGTGGAGAAGGAGTACTTTTTGGAGATGGAATCTACGTCTCGGTACCTCAACGCACCTTACGGCTCGCCCTTCCCATCGCGCACACCAACTCCTCGACCAGAAGAGCGACTGTGATCTACCATGGACACGGAACAATCGAACTCTTTACCATACGACCTCCTAACGTGATGACCAGATATACCCCCCTCCCTTTCTATTAGACGTTTGCAAGCCTATCTACAGCTATTGCTCGGCAACTACCCCGCGTTGCGTAGTATCGACACAACCCCAAGCAAACGAAATTTATTTCAATTATATAACGTTCACGCCCTCCACGGTTTCCGGTCGCTTTGCATCAGGTCCCTTTCTCGCTGTTGTCATACTTGTGGGGTGTCCCCGTGCGTCCTTGCGTTTCATGTGCAATCTCCGCGTTCTTTCTTGGTTTTATTCCCCTTCAACTTTCCTCTACCACCATTAGTTGATGCACGGGACAAAGCACTGCCCTGTCGTTTTTGACGCACGAGGACCCGTAGGCGTTTGGCGATGACCTTTCTAGAGTAATACGACGTTCGCTGGCATTTTAGTCCGGTGTTAGCTGTAATATCCTTTTAGCCTTGGACCAAAAAATAAACGCAACCGAAGTCAACAGGCTAAGAGTAATCTGTTTGATGAGCACTGCCACACATACATTGACGATGCAGACCAACGACCTGTACAACGGGCGGGAGGCAGAGGTAATCGCTCAAGTATGTACTACTACCCTCGCATCTGAAGCGTTCCCTGAGACCAACGCAGTTTCATGACGGCTATTCGTATTCCAAAACGAAACTAGATGCGAGCCTTCGCGAGTTGGTGCAAGACCGCAAGTCGGTCAAGTCAGTCAAAAGCCAGGTGGCCAAGAAGGACGACGTAGAGCTCATCGTGCGCGCATTCGTTGTCGATGCCAACGCCCTTGTCTGATCGCGTCTTAGGCAAAGGAGTTTGACATTCCGCAGACACAAGCAGAGAAGGTGCTCTCTGAGAATGGAGGCGATCTTGATAGGACCCTGCGCGCTCTCGTCGCCAGCTAGCCATATGCTCAATGTATTCTGTTGTCGTACCGCTGCATCGGATAGGGTTAACATTGTACGCTACTAGCTCCGATAGACACTCCCATCATGTCCATCGATCTCGAATGGCACAAACTCGACGCGTCCCTCTCCAGAACGCTCGTCAACATCCTCAACCAACAGCTCACGCACACCCAACGTCCCTCCTTCATCGGCCCCGTCGAAATCACATCCCTCGACTTTGGCACGCACGCACCCGACGTCGAGCTCGTCGACTTGCGCGACATCCACCCCGACTTTCTCGAAGACGACTCCGAGGCGGGGTCTGAGCAGGATAACGTCAAGGTGACAGAGGGCGCACCGACGGTGTCGGGGGAGGACGGGGATGAAGACGGGTTCGAGTGGGTGTCGCGCAGGGCAGCACGACGCGGGCTGGCCGAGGATACGCTGGCCTATCACCATCTCCCGCCGCACGTCCGGTACGGTCGCGGGCCCGCGATGGACCTCTTTGCATCGACGTCGGCACTGTACCCGGGCTCCCCACGGGACATGTGGGGCACGGGCACGGGCGCGGTGCCTGTGCAGAGGAACAGGAGCATGCCGAGCTTGGGCGATTTCAGGCCTGCCGTCGCACTTAGTCCGACGTCTGGCGTCGGTGTGTTCCACCCCGGTCCGCTCACGTCGTCTCCCAGGGGCTCTGCGCGCAGCTCGGTGTCCTCCATGGCAGTGTGCCATCCGACGACGCGGCATGCGTCGCCTGCACCAGACGCACCACTGTCTGGACCAGATAAGCAGCAGCAGGAGGCGCGCCCAGATCTTCAGCTCCACCTCCATCTGAACTGGCACTCGAATCTACGCCTGACGCTCACGACCTCGCTGCTCATCAACTACCCGTCGCCGTCGTTCATGTCGCTCCCGATCAAACTCTCCGTCACAGGTCTCGTATTTAATGGCGAGGTTGCGGTGGCGTATGAAGGCAGTCGTGGACGCGTGCATATATGTATATTGGACGAACTGGACCCGTACGGACCTGCGTGTCGACGAGAACGGAGCCAGTCGAGTACACCGTCTGATGTGGATGATGATACAGGTGGGAGACGGGAAGGAAAGCGCCTTCCGGTCGGGCAGCGTTTGTTGCCGTCCATATTCATCGAAAGCGAGATCGGTCAGGCGGACAAGCATGTGTTGAAGAACGTGACGCGGGTCGAGCGGTTCATCCAGGATGTCATACGGAAAACGGTCGAGGAGGAGCTAGTGTTTCCAAACTTTCATACTCTTGTCATGGGCGACCAGCAATAGGACGATATGCGAGATATGTAGAAATACAACTTAGGCGTACAATGCTACATGACATTGTCATACAAGCGACTTGCTCATGTATGGGCCATCAAGCTTGTAACCAAGCTTTCGATAATAGTCTCGTGTGCCAACACCTACAGAGATGTTATCAATCAGTGGTCCAATAGACGATTAATGGCTTACCTGAAATAACAGCTAGTTTTACACTCCCATGTTCCTCCCTTGCTATTCGTTCTGCCTCCTCCATCAGCAACGTACCGAACCCCTGATGCTGGAACTTGGTCGGATCACGACCATGCACCGGAACCGCCGTGCCATAAACATGAAGTTCTCTCACTATACTCGACCCACCCTCTGCGCCCTCCTTGCGAACCAGCTCCGGTCTGAACGTACCTTCATCTGAGCATTTACGCAGACGCAACAACCCAACCAGAATGTCTCGTTCGGGGTCTTCATAGGACAGGAATGTTTCCCACCCACCGTTTGCTACATAGTCCCGACGAAGAAGTTCCACTGATTCTGGTCGAACCTTGTGGTGGATCTCGTGGACCTATAGACACGTCAAGTTCGCGCGCGCCACCAGGATAACAGGAAGAACTTACACCAACTTCGCGAAAGCGTACATCTCGACATTCTGCACCAAAGTCTTTCATGCGATTGAGAGCGAGTTCTCGCAAATTCCCCGAGTTTTCGCAACCGCTTGTCACCAGAGGGAGTGGTATATCTCTGCGAACAGTAGATTAGTAACATTCACTCCCAATAGCGATATGATTTACCTCTGGACTCGGTAGACTCTCGTCCACGGGGGGACCAACGCCAGAATACGAGCGACAACGTCGACCAAAACGTTGGGTGTGTAATTCTTGTATCGCCCAGTTCTCCAAAGCTCGTACAGACCGGTTCCACGAATTACCAGCGTCGGATATATTTTGAGACCATCGCTTCTGAAAGCAGGGTTTTCGAAATATTCTTTGAATTGCTCAAGATCTCTCTCGAGTCCAACATTTGGGAGGTCGGGCATCATGTGTGCGACAACCTTGAAGCCAGCATCTTTTGAGAGATGGAAAGACTCGGATACCGCGCGAACCGTGTGTCCACGGTTGGTATCCCTCGCGACATCTTCGTAAACGGACTGTACTCCAATCTCTAGACGAGTGCACCCATAGCGGAGCATTTGACTGCAATCGGAAAAGCTCAGACATCGTCCTCGGTGGACGAGTCAGTTATTAGGCTTACCTGAGATGAGGACGAAGGCAGTAATCTGGTCGGGTTTCAATGGTGATCCCAATGGCCTTCGACTTGCTCTGCTCCGAGTAACGAACTGCTTCGTCGACGTCCAGACCAGTGAATCCTGAAAGAGCATTGTGTAGTTGAGCAATAAACTTTGTGCGATAGTCCTCTGGCATGCTCATGAATGTACCACCCATTACGATAAATTCAACCTATGCAACATAGTTATAATGGACGTCCACAGTCAAGGACTATTCAAACCTTGTCGACACTATGGCCAAGGGCTTTCAATTGCTCAACACGACCACGCGTTTGCTCGTATGGGTCATACCGAGCTCTGATGGCCCGCATGCTCGTAGGCTCATATCCAGTGTAACTCTGCGTGCTGTAATCGAAATCAGAGTCAGGTCCACCAGGGCAATATCTGCAAGGTATCAGCAATGAAGTATACATTGCTTCCAACGTCAGACACACTCACACACAGATATTCCCTGTCATGGCAATGTGCGGACATCGATGGGGCTTGCACATGACCGCGACAACCGCAATCTAAACCACAAAATAATAAGCCGAGGCAGATAGAGGGGGTCATGGAACGAGCGCACCCCACTGGCGGTCCGTATTGGCCTTGCACGGAGCTTTGGGAGGAGCGCCTTCTTGTGGTCGTCCGGAATCGCGCTGATGATGTCGACGAGTCTTGGGACACCTCCAAAGCCAAACTTTTTCGACATTTTGGCGCGAAGCTCGTTGAGAGAGACGGATTCATTGGCGTCGTGCGATCTGATCAGCTCTGCAGCGATCGCCGAAGTGACTCGGAGCAGGATTTCGGCCTGCGAGGGACCTCCGAGAGGGGATTAGTCGAGGCTAAGGAAAATAAGAGTTAAAGATTACCGTCCGTCTTGGTCCCGACGACCATCTCTGGTCTGTTGACGAGTTTGAGTCAAAGATGATCTGCGCCACACATTCAGTTCCGTCGTCAGACTCGTCACGCGTTCGCTAATTGTATGCTTCGGCTCAATCTTGTTCGACAACGTCCTGCACACTGGAGACGTTTGCACACTCGAAACTATCATGCAGGCCCAACCACACCGTCGAAAGGAGACAAAGGTATGCCTCCGGTCGAAGTTTACAGGCGTTTTCCAACGTGTATATAGTGGTAGTGGCCATGTCTGGTGGAGTCGACTCCTCCGTGACCGCAAAACTCCTAACTGACGCCCCGAACGTGAGTTCAGCCGTCTCTTGTTACGTTGCGCTTAAACATGTGGCTCAGGGATACGACCTGTCTGCAGTCTTCATGCGGAATTGGGACACACGCGATGAATCCGGGTCAGACGACGGATGCGAGTGGAAAAAGGACTGGGAGGACGTGCAACGGGTTTGTCGGATGCTCGACATACCTGTCAAGTTGGTGCGTTCGCGTTCTTTGTGCCAATGGGGTGGTCTCTCACTAGACAGCAGATCGACCTAAGTCGGGAATACTGGCTCCGGGTGTTTGAGCCGTCCCTCAGAGATTGGTCTCTAGGACTCTCACCTAATCCCGACGTTTGGTGCAACAAGTAAGGATGGTTTATCCTATGCGGCATTCCCATTTCCCATATCGATCGACTCAGGGAGGTCAAATTTGGTGCCCTTTTAGACAGTTTTACGAAGGATCCCTCGCTCTCAAATGCATGGCTTGCAACCGGTACCTGTTTCTCTCCAAATTACGCTATCCTGTATTCCTGACGGGTCACTTTGACAGGGCATTATGCTCACAAGACCTTGGATACAAGTGATCCCACTAGGCCGCGTCCCATGCTCAGAAAACCTCTGGACTCGACCAAGGATCAAACATACTACTTATCTTCTATCTCCGAAAACGGTCTCTCGCGTGCCTTGTTCCCTCTCGCTCAATTGACAAAGACCCAGGTGCGGAATTTTGCCACTGAGTGGAAACTACCGACTGCAACCAGAGATGAAAGCATGGGTCTCTGCTTTGTGGGGGAGCGGAAGAAATTCAGCGAATTTATATGTGAATTCCATCCCTACCACGCATATTGTCGTGACCTCAGACATTTTCAGCGCAGTACATCGTACCCAAACCTGGACCTATCATAGATATAACCAGTGGAAAGCGGATAGGCGCTCACAAAGGGCTATGGAGTTATACGATTGGTCAAGGAGCTAAAATCAGTGGCATGCCGCAGAGAATGTTTGTGGCCAAGAAAGATCCAACGGCGAACACTATTTTCGTTGTACCTGGAGCGTAAGTCGTGTAATTCGTTTTGCATTCCCCTTTGTTTAGCATCTCACAGGGACCACCCCGCGTTATACGTTGAGAATATCCGCGTTCGCGACTTTCGTTGGATATGGGCAGACGATGAGCCACGGGAAGTCTCACAGCCCTCTGGCCTGGATGCGCGCATAAAGTATCGACACTGTATGATTGATGTCCCATGTACTCTTCATCGGTGGGTGGTACACACATCCTTGTCGAATTCGGACATTTGACCCGCCTGCAGAGATACCCGAGGATTGCACATCATCTTTCATACACCTCAAAAAGGCATTGCTCCCGGTCAGATTGCAACGATTTACTCTGGAGATTGGTGTTTGGGATGTGGTGTCATTGATGAGGGCTGGTTGTAGTATCATATTCGGATGTATCCTTAATAGATACTTAATTGGATGATCGCCAGTTCGCTACCAACCACCATGAGAGCAGTAGTGCAGCGCGTCGCCTCCGCATCCGTCACTGGTGAGTATCCCAACCCGACTTACGAGGACCTTATCCACTTTCACATCTCGCAGTCGATGGCAAAGTGATTTCCAGTATATCCAGAGGCCTCATGGTCCTTGTCGGCATCGGAACCGGTATGTCCTACACCTCGAATCAACCTTAAACGCCTCGCTCAAGACATCTCACGCGTGCAAGACAGACGACACCCAGACAGACGTCGACGTGCTCTCCAATAAAATGTACGGGGTCGATCTCCTCTCGATCACCTAGGCTGATCATCGTTGCATCATGGCAGACTCTCCCTGCGCGTTTTTTCGGACGCGAGCGGTGCGATGTGGAAGACGAGCGTGAAGGACATTGCAGGCGAAGTCCTTTGTGTGTCGCAGTTCACGCTTCTGGCGAATACGAGCAAGGGGAACAAGCCGGATTTTCATAGAGCGATGGTACGCCCATGATATCGTTTTTGCAAACATGTTTGGACACGGGACAGTCCACGGAGTCGTCGCGTCAGCTGTACGACGTGTTTTTGAACAAGATGAAGCAACTGTACGTCTCGGATCGCATCAAAGGTGGGTTTTGATCATTCGACACGACACGACGCCTCAAGAACATACACACAGACGGCCAGTTTGGTGCCATGATGGATGTGAGCTTGACGAACGAGGTACGATTGCAGTAGACCAGCATAACGCAGGACCTGACCTCGCAGTAGGGACCCATTACCTTCACTCTCGACACCAGAAAGTTCGAGTATGTCACGCCTCCAAATGGTGGCGGCGACAAAGGAGAAAAGAAGAAATCAAAGGGTGATTCCACTAGATCTACAGAATCAACACGGTCCACTCCAGCTCCCGGCGGAGAGTCGTGAGCGGCGACAGCTCTTCTTTACGGCGTGGAATCCGCTGGGTTCGAATAGATTTGTATCCGTGCCATACCTTGACCGCATGGCACTCCACACCACCCACACGAACTCATGGCCAAACAAACAATTTGGTGAGATGGGTGTGAAAGAATGGAATTAATTCACAACATTCCACCAACTAGACCGACGATTGCTTTCGTTCTCAAACGAACCTTTCTGTCGGCCCCTCTCCAAGGCCCTGCCCATCGTCGCAGGTTACATACCTCGTCATGTAGGGTTTGTTGCAACGCTTGTGAAGACGTGGCCATTACAAAGGAAAGCTCGGTGTCGAGGTCCGCGGACCGCGAGTTCAGATTCGTTGAGCCAAACATAGTCAACATGGGTGGGCTATCTTTGGAAGGGGACAACCATATGCCTGCAGAGGATGAGTACACCCGTGTCAAGTCAGGGAGGGACGAAACTACCTTTGGCGTGATAGGTCCAACCTGGTCGTTCCCACTCTGAAAGAGTAACAGCATTATCGCGTTGATCGGATACTCGACCAGCAGCACGGACTGCGCGCATAAACCGCTGCTCCAGTAGGGTATAACCTTCGGGTATGAGACCAGATAGTCCGCGGGAACCGTAGAAGCCATTTGCCTGAAATGAATTAGCAGGACACTGGGGATGAGTGGGTATATGCTGGGACCTTTGGGCTTGCTGCAATGACCTCGCATGCAGCGGGTGATTTGAGAATCATGTCCTGATAGGGCTTGTAAAGGCCGAAGTAGCCACTGGTCCAAGTCATCACAGGACGGCTGGATTGTTGAGTTGTCAGGTGTTTAAAAATGATTGACAAGGCGCGTTCTTCTTCGCGAATATTGAACTGCCCGCCTTGTATGACGGGAAATAGGACCGTGTCTTGGATATGATGCGAGGACGTGAGACGGGAGGCCTGGAACTGAGACAATGCATGATGAACTTTGGACTGAATTTTCCAAGGTTGGATGGACGGATCGGGCCACTGTATTATAGGCGCGTCTATGCCGGGTGACGAGAGTATATTATACGAAAAAGAGGATATTAGTTGCAGAAATGAGAAGCAATAGTCTGCAAGGTTTGACTGGCCCTCGATGTGGAGGTAGCGGTCTTGACGATTCGTAAAGTAGGACTTGTTGAGGTTGGCGCTGTGGTGGCTGTCAGTGCGAGCAGGGCCAAGTAGTGGCGAGACTAACCCGGTGATGATGACGTCGTCGTCGGCACCATATATTTTTGGGTGCCATGTGCCCCAGCCCTCGTTGAAGCGGGGAGGGACGAGAGTGGTCATCGGGCCGCTGAGATTTGGGCTGCGGAAGAGGGAGACGTGGACCCTGGATCCATGGGCGCGTAGGAGGGGGAGAAGGGCAAGGACAGGCGAGTCTGGGCCGGGCCGAGTGGAGCGGTTGTAGTCGAGGGTGAGGTGGAGCTGGAGACGGCTATTTTGGCGCAGAGCAGTGTCGAGGGATGCTAGCTGGAGCGGGTGAGAGGACGCGAACGCGTGGTGGGAGCACACGGACCAGATGGTGCTCGGACGCGCTCAGGTAGAGAGAGGAGAGAAAGATGCGTCGTTTTGCGCGACGCACAATGTCCTGGCTGAGATGAGCAACGTTCCGGGGGTGAACAAGAGGACGTACGACGAGGTTTGAGTAGAACGCGGCTGGGCTGTCGAGGACGCGGATGGCGCTGGCGGGGAGTGGAATGGCGGGCTGAGTGGCGGCGAGGAGGTTGAGGAGGGACATGATGACTAATCTGGTCCTACTCCACTAGTACTATGGCATCCAACTCGACGTCGAGTTGGCCGTCTCGCTTCATCGCACGCGTCCGCAAACTCAACGACTGGCTCGACAACCAACCCACACACGGAACACAGCACCAGACAACCTCGCCACTGCCGGGGCCATGGGGATTTCTCACCTCAGGCTACGTACTCGGCCTCATACTCATGGTATATCCCCTCCTTGTCTCCCAAAGACCCTGGTGACACGCACCGCAGGCCGTGCTCATGCATCGCATCCAAAACATCGTCGTCCCACCGCGCCATAGAGTGCGTCGCTTCCCTCGTCCACCATCAAGGCACATCTTTTCTCCCCACCTCGCCTATCGTGCCATATTCCCCCTTGATTTCTCCTCCTCCCTCGTCCGTCTGGTCCTCCGTCTGCCCTCCCTCTACTTCTTATCAAAGGCCCTCTTGCTCTGGTCCACCACTCTCGCGCAGACTGCCAACAAATTCCCCTCCTCTGATTCGCTTCTCTCCCTCGCTTCGTGGGTCGCACGCTACGACACCACAACCATCTGCTGGTTTACGTTCTGTGCCGTCTGCGGTGCACTATGCGTAGAAGCACTTACCCGTGGCTTAGAAGGTGCAAACAGCAACGCTTCTCCATTTAACTTGGTACGTTATCTTGCCGCATGTCTCTGAGTTAAATTCATATCGTATTGGTTACTCATCGCGTATCACACATCTTCTCAGTTCGGCTACGCCTTCCTCCTGCACATATATTCATCCCCGATGACACACGGCACAAAGCTGCAAGGTCTCCCCTCCCGTCCAGACAAGCATGTCGTCTTCACAATCATTCTCCCTCTCTTACAAGTCCGTCGCAGCTCTCTCTCCCTCTCCCGAGAAAATTAATCCCCATCATAGCTCACAATTATACACTGTCTGGGAATAAAACAAGCCTGGTCAAATCATCGCCTCATACCTTCCGCATTTGTATCCATCGTTGCCCTCATCCATTTTCACTGGGTTCTCTGGTTCTCCGGCTCCACCTATCCCCTTCTCGGTTACATGCCTTGTCTCTTTGAATCCATCCTCCTCTTTGTCACGTTTCTCGCCATCTTTCTCAACGCCCTCACACAGATTGTTGCAGAGGGTTCCGTGTCCAGACCCTTATTCGGTCATCATGCCGTCCTGTTACCAAGGGTTGACGAAGACTTTTCTATCGCTCTTCTTCGCATGGGAACTGCCAGTCTCGAGACCTCCAGCGTAGCCGGCCTCGGAAACGAGGTCAGCGGTGTCGCACTTATGCCGCCCGCACTCGACCAGATAGATGTCGGCACGGTCGCACTCAGCCGCTTCGGCGTCGAGTCTATCTCACACACACTCGAAGGGTACGGTCAGAATCGACGACCGAAGAAAGGATTCGCAAACGAAATCAAGCATATCAAGGCCACTTCCAACGACGGCGATCTTTGGTTGGACCTCACTTGGTGTCGCGAATTCGTCAAGTTTACTGTTGGGATAGCCCGCTTCTTCAAACGTTTGTACACACTCTTCCGGGACTTCTTGAGGAGCCCGCGCTTGCGCCCTCGTTCATTACCGAGGGAGGAGACCGCTCCTCCGGACGAGTATTTACCGAACGAGCGAGACACCCAAGATGTCTATAATAGTTTTATTCGCGGAGAACAACTCAGCGACGATGAATACGATGAATATGAGCCGGCCTCGCGGTCACGTTCAACCTCTGTCGAATCGTTTTCCTCCATTTCCGACAATACAGAAAACAACGCGTATGATACACAAGTTGAAGCTGTCAGTCTCTATGCAGACCTTTCTTCCGCCGTCGCAACGCCGACATCAGCCTCCCATCTATTGGCTCACTTGGCTGACCACTCGTCGTCACCGCTGACGCGGCAGCGTTTTAGCCGGTTGGTGTCCGGCTCCTCGTCCAGCCCGCTGTACCAAGATGCCAAGGACGGCTGGACAGACGTGATGCACGCGCGGAGACCAGATGATGTTGTTTCGCGCCCCGAAGATCCGCTCGATGAACCAAGAAGGAACTGTGTTATATGCACAGTGGAGCCGCGGCAGATTATCTGCTGGCCTTGTCGGTGAGTATCCCTGAGGATCGTGCCATTGAAGCTGGATTGACATTCACAGATGTCTTGCGCTTTGCGACGACTGTCGAGAAAACTTGGCGTCGCGCGCGTCCGTCTCGAAGCATACGTGTCCCTGTTGTAGAACAAAGTAAGCGATGGTCTTGATTTGGTCTAGATCCTGTCTGACAGTCACCCTAGTGTGGAAGGATACTCCAAGATATATATTCCCTAGTGCCCGAGCACGTGTGTAATCGTGTAACGTTCACGCTGCAATCTGTATCTCGTTAGGAAACAATACCCCTCATGTCTCGCGATTGGATCGTTGTATTCAGCCATAGGAACCCCCTTTTACTAATGAAATGACCATTCGTTATGAATCTGATGGGTGAATCTATCTATATCAAAGGTGGCGAGGACGGAGGTGGCTGAAACCGGGCTCCCAGTTGCGCCGTAACAAAAGGTACTCGCTGACGTTGCGTCGACGACTTATTAGGTCTCATTCGTTTCGCCGTTCGAGCGGTCTCGTAAAGAAAAGCAATTTCGGTGCCTCGTAGGGCGGCCGCATCCGAATATGCCTTAGCAGGCAGGAACGATCGATCAAGCCCGTGACGGCCGTTCCCCGGATTGCTATATCGGTGTGGCCAGACCCAGGCAAAGGTACTCTCGGGTCGGGTAATCCCACGGACCGACAGTGATGTGAGAAGAGAAACCAGGTTTGGGAAACGGTCACATCTGGATCCCGCAGGTTGGAAAGATGGCGAGTTGCGCACGACCGGTGCAAATACAAGGTATCCAAGTACTAATGTTGCTGCACAGTTGGTGATGTGACTTGGCTATGCGAGCGCGCTCTGTCGTCCCTGACGATCTAACCTATACACCAGCTGGCTTGGAACCACGATGCACGCGGATTCTGCAGGACAGATGATCGTATGGTCCCCGTCGGAGCGTTCCGGTCGAGTTGTTGCGCGTCATGGTGGCGCGGCGTGCTTTGGATCAACGTAAACGACGACGCGCGCTCGCGCAGCCTGCGTCATTCCAGACCCGGAGACAGTGATCGCAATCCTCCCCGACGGAACGCTCCGGTCGAGTTGTTGCGCGTCACCGCGGCGTTGTGACGAGGACTGGCAGGGCTAGAAAACAAGGCAACATGGTACACAGCATGGCGGAGTCAGGCATGCGTCATGGCGTGATGCGACCCAAGTGCAGTAATAGTGATTGCGAAGCCGTCGCCGAACAGGGCCGTGCGATCGTCAGCATGATGACTCGGACCAGGACCGCGCGTTGTACGACCTGGAGGTCGTAAGCAGCTGACAGCCTTGTTCAAAAAAAGTGAAAGTGAAACGTTGGACACGTGTCTCGACCGAAATGAATGAACCCGGGCCATTGTGACGACTCGGACGCAGCGGTCCTGGGGATGTTGTACCGGTAGATGGTACAGCGTCGTCCCGATCGGCGTATTCCTTGGAGCAAATTTAGTGTTGATGGCGCTGTGCCGCAAGTGGGGACGGTCCGACGCGATCGCTTGTCTGACAGGGCCATTAATTGGCTGCCAAGGAGGAACGGGTCCGACCTCGCCGGTGATTGAAGGACATACAAAGCGTGATTACACGGTCCGCGTATTGGTTGAATTGCCGGTGCAAGCCAACTCATGATATCAAAAAGACACACAAGCGACGTAGAGCAGGATAGTATGGATTGCCATTGGAGTAGAAAGAGACATGATACTAGATGCGAGAGTGGTATAAGTCAAAAAATATAGCGACACCACGATGTTATTAGATTGAAGAGAATAAAGACTATGCAGCGACTTGTGTCAATGGGTAATAAGGGTGATGCGAAGAACGATGGTGTGGTTTGTGCGAAGGCGCAGAAGGTCGTGAATATGAAAGTGAATGTGACACGGGAAGAGGGAACGCCCGGATTAGGTCCAAAGTAGACGCCAAGGGTTGAGACGGTTTTGATGTGAGTGGCACCACCTGAGTGGTAGAGTCGTCCACATGCCCGTGGTACACCTTGGGATGAGTACCATAAGTGGGATCAACGGGCATGTCTGGTGTAAGAGGTGCCGGAGAGCACCCAGAGGACGACGATTTGGGGCTTGAAGGATCCAAGTCTGGGCAGGCAGCGTGGTTCGCACGGTGATAGTGAGTATGAGTGCGGGGACCGACATGGCGACGATGGTTGTGAGAGGGTAAAGCGACCGCAGAGAGCGAATCATGGTGGCTGAGAATGTCGTCTTCGGAGACAGACAACTCAAAATCGATGACGTCTAGGAATTCGCGTTCGATGCGGCCAACATCACGCTTGCCGAATACACCGGTACATAGTGCCCAGTGGATGTTTTTGAGAGTGGAATCGTTGAGATACTGGAAAAGGCGATAGTTAGGACCTGACGTGACATGGAAAGAGAAAAAAGGCACTGTACCTTGCTCGCAACTATTACGGCGCCAAGAAAGACACGCTCACAGGCCCATTCTTCGAGGGCGATTTGAAGATGAGGTTTGGCTCTGTCGATGTAGACGAGCGAAACGAGGATGACGGGGATGGTGACCTCAGCGCGGGTGAGGACATCGGTGACGAATTTGGCAAATGCAGCATGTTCAGAGCGGCGCGAAAGGGCGCGACCGCGACGGGATGAGGAAGGACGACCCATTGCATAGTCGACTGTGTCAACTACGGCGTCGACGACATATTCTAAAAAGGGGTGAGTGGGAGTGAGTGGGAGTGGTGCTGGGGACATACCAAGGACGGGTCTGGAGAGCTTGATGTCGAGGAGCTCGAGGAGCACAGGTGAGTGCAGGGCAGAGTCCACGAGGCTGGCTGGGTGGAGCGGAGAGCGGGCCATTGCAGACGCTGGAGGGAGGAAGAGTTGGCCATGTCCGGCTAAGGAGAGGAGTGTTATAAAGGGGACAGCGGCCCAACGAAAGGGCCGAATCGGAAGATGACGAAATAGGAAGGATGTGACAAGGG
This sequence comes from Xanthoconium purpureum, assembly GCA_038090075.1. Classification (NCBI taxonomy): domain Eukaryota; kingdom Fungi; phylum Basidiomycota; class Agaricomycetes; order Boletales; family Boletaceae; genus Xanthoconium; species Xanthoconium purpureum. Next base: position 27,973 of record JBBPMA010000108.1, read on the forward strand.
AGAAGGATTAGCAATGGAATTCTGAATCCGAGTCAGCCGAACAGAGTGGAACAAATCTTTTCTTTATTATTTATCACACATGTCCATATGTGGAATACTCGGCCGCACGGCACCTGTCCACGCGCGACGCCCCTGCTCGCACCAGTGCGCAGCCGCAATACACCGCAGTCTACCCGAATCCACGCTCGTATCGCTTAGTGCATGCGCTTTGACTCGCACCGAGTCGTAAGTACGTGGGGAGTGGTGAAGATAAGTATCCCGCCTGACTCAGTGTGACTAAGCGGTGGCACACTTCGAGCTTTGCTGACTGTCATTAATCGGCCGGTGTACATCGATCGTGGACGAAGCACTACGGCAAATTACAAACCAGTTCGTCTCACCCGGCCATCAATCTACCTGTCATACCTGGCTACATCGATTCATCACATCAATTGCGGATATATACCACACGTCGCTTTAAGCTACTCCACCCCCTACACCTCCTGATGCGTTTCCGCCCGTCTTGTGGGCTCGATTCTTGCTGCCCTTCGGCCGCCCTCTGGGCCTTTTTGTCGTGCCCGGGGGTGCTTCTTGACTCACGTCACCCACACTCCGTTTCTCACCATTTACCCGGCGATCGCGCAGATACCTATAGATATGTTGCCGATGAGCACACGTCCAACTAGAGAAAGGAAATCCGCGATAAGGATAGTCCAGCCGCCAGCATGTCTCACCCATCTGTAAGACGTGTCCAATCCCAGCTAGCGATCCGGTCGGTCTGCCAGAAGTGGTCCCCCAAAGAACCGTCGCCACTAGCGTGGAAATCGTTTACTCACTGAGATGCTTTCTCGTCCAAAGTAGCCTGTATTGGCGGAAGCGGGGCCTGCCCCAATTCTTGCCGCAACCGGTCCACTTCCGCTTTGGCCACCGAATATTCCCCATCTTGCAAGACAGCGATCTGCTGGCGAAGCTCCCCACATCTTCGGTCCGGCTGTCAGCACCCAACTACATCCGAGCAAGGGAGTGAGAGCGTACTCTCGCGCAATAGATGCTTCAAGGAGGTCAGCCTAGATCATGATGATAAGACCTTGAATCGCTTGTCATCTGGCAGATGATCTACCTTGTCGCGGTCTGAATTTATCTGATGTACGATTAGAGATACATCCGATCAATAGACACGCTCCCTGCGAAAGAAGGACCTCGAACCTCTGCGAGAGCATTGAGTAATCGCGCTCGTTCGCTGTCAAGTCTGGATCGTTCACGGAATGATCAGAACAACGTGTGATGTGTAGGTAACAAAATTGGGGGAGGGGGTGCTCGACGAACGTGAACATGCCCAAATCAGACGTATCGGACGTACTTGTTCTTCTGTTCTCTAATGTCCTGGATGGCCTTGTCCTTTTGTTCTAGACTCGCATGTGCAGATACGATATGTGCCGTATGGAGCTGCAGCGTCAGCGAGTGCTTCCTACGAGGAAAATGGAATCAGTCTAGTCATGATGGGATGTTTTTCTAACCGAGGGGAAGGACGCCCGTGGGGTGAACCTACTTGAGTTCCGCGGTTTTCGCGAGTTGGACGAGTTCGTGTGCCCAGTCGCCAGTAGCGACGAGCGGGGGGGGCTTTTGATGTGAAGTCGGTGTCGTCGTTGTGGCATGCGGTGCTACTGTGCTTGGTCCCGCAGAGAGGGACCCCATCAATGAGTTATGTTCATAGTCAGGGGGTACAGTCGCAGAAAATTGCTGATACATTGATACAGCAAGTGAAGAATAAAGTTCCAGGGGTCTCTCTGCACAAACGACTGCCCTTCGCGGTGGCAAGAGCGAGGTCCCCGTGCACTGCAAGAGGTGTTTGTTCGTGTTAGGATCCAAAGGGATTTCAAGAGATAACGCACATCACTTAACTTACACTAGCTGCAATGAGCGTCCTGAGACCATTCATGGCGACAGACATGTTCAAGTTCAACAACATGTAAGTCTGGATACCACGCCTCCACGCACACGCCTTAGTCCACACCCAGCAACTTGGACGTCTGGACAGAAACCGTATGTGACATTGCGTGGGTTATATCCGCAGCTGACCACGTCGTGTGTAGTATAACATCAGCTTTTACTTGTCCTATCTCTCACGATGGCCCGATTTGTGCTGCGCCCAAGAGGCACCTAGCGGACGTATGATGGGCTACAGTATGGCATTTTTCCCTCAATATCTCATCGATCCCACAAACGCGTTTTTATACAGTACTTGGAAAAGCTGAGGGCTCCTCGGCCGAATGGCATGGTCACATTACCGCGCTCACCGTTGCCCCCGAGTATCGCCGTCTCTCTCTCGCACGCAGCATGGTCAATTGTCTAGAACTCGTTTCGGACGAAATCTACAAGGGTTTCTTTGTGGATCTTTATGTCCGCTGTAACAACGCGCTCGCAATAAATATGTACGAGGGGTTCGGGTATAGCGTGTACCGTAGAGTGAGAGAGTATTATGGCTCACTTGGTGTCGGAAAAGGTGGAAAAGACGAGGAAGACGCGTTTGGTGAGTCCGGATCGTCATCCCGTCCAACGGTTGCTCAACTTGCACAGACATGCGTAAGCCTCTTTCGAGAGACCCATTGCGACGCTCAGTGCGAAGCAATGGCCGCGAGGTGGTTGTTAATGCCAGTTCCGTATCGTAACCCCTCCGCCTTGATGTGTACACGATTCGGTGTCAGTCGCCTTCTCATCACACTTTACTTCAATCGACCAGATTATATTCCGATACCTATATACTCAACGGAGGTGGATCATCCGGGCCAAGAGCAGCAAGCTCTTCGTCGTAAAATTTCGTCAGTGCGACTTCGTCGGAACAAAACTCTTGGAGCCTGGACCGAATTTCATCAGCAGCAGTCTCGGGTCTATCTCTACTCTTCATCGCCGTTCCCATGCGGCCAGCACCCATGAGGCGGTTCGTTAAGAAGAGGAAACCCTGCGACCCGCCCAACACCTGCACGAACGCAACTCCTGATCGGTGAACAAACTGGGAGTATTTGAATGGCGCCCGACGATAGGAGTAAACCACGTCCACATCCTTGGGATACATGTTCAATGCTTCCACATCGATGATGAACCCAAATCGCCTCAAAAGTGCATATTCGAAGTAATGTGTTGGTTGCGTGTATTCTGGGATTCTCTTTTCCAGGTCAGGCACAGCCGGAGGGGGGACCGCAAGGCGTAACGGGAAGCATGATTGGAACGCGTTGCGATCCCGGACGTCGCTGATTTCGGTCACGTATGCTTCCACAAGCTTGAGTCCATATCGTTCGATTGCCCTGCTCCACTGTCGAAGGGCGTCCTCGATGCATCGAGCAGTGGAGCCAATCCATTGAAGCTCGAAATGGAAGCCTGTCCCAGGGTTCTGTATGATGTCATGGTGCAGGATAACTGTCTCCGCCGTGTCGCTTCTCTGTCCAAGAGAGTCCGTATTAGCACATGGTGCGAAAGCTCAAAAGGAGTGAAGACACACTTTTCCGGGGTCGACGTCGATAATGGTGCTCTGCGTTAGGATCAGACGCTTCCTCATTCGCTTCGGGCTGACCCCACTTGGTTTGGCCTGGTTGGCTGACGGGTAGCAATTCCGCCCAGTTAGGGTGTCTTCGTACTGTGTGTGGCGACTGGCTTTGAACCACCCTTTGGAAGGCGTGCTCACTGTCGCATACTCCCCACTGAGCTGATAAAAGTAGTGGCTAGAACGCATCGGTTACCAAACTCAAACGCCAAGGTGACACCACTTACCCGCCGTCCAAGAACCCGTGGCGGCCTGTGCAGTGGATAAAGAGACCTTGATCGAGTAGTTTCGCCCCCCACTCTGTCCCCTGTTCTCTTGACGAGACGTCCCTGAATTCCCGAACAAGCCAGGAAACGAAGTCGAATCCTGTGAACGAATCTGGGTATTTCTTTCGATGCCATCGATGGAGTTTGATAGGAACACCATCATCGTCGCGCATCGCCTTTGCAATGGCGGAGAGGGACATGTCCGCAATTTCCCGCTCACTCTTCATCTTCTTCTTGAGTGGACCAGTAGCATGTGTCTCGTCAAGTTGTAACATGAGTGATTCGTCCAGGATAGAATAGGCGGGACCCAATGTAGTGGGCAGGAATCTGACAGGAGGAAGCTGTTGTCCGCGCTCGTCTGGCGGCTGCCAGCGCGCTTTGGTGAATGTCTCTGCGAGTTTGTCAATGCCCATTAGGCGAATCTCTTCTTCGTTCAACTTTTCCCCACTAGGCCCACTCGTTATCTCTGGTGCCTCGGCCGAAGGTATAACGACAAATCTGGTGCGCCAATAACGCAAGGATTCGTTGAACTGGTGTTCGTAGCCCGCAACCAACATGTCCAATCTGTCAGAGCGTGAGTCGAGCATATCTTTTTTTAGCATCGCATGTTGCTCACCTATTCCACCCATAGTTCTCCAGTCCATGTGACACGAACTTGGTCTTCAGTTCGGTGTACCCGACTCCCAACTTCGGCCAAATCAAGCACTCGTAGTCAAACGGCTGCGTTGGAGGCATCCTCCGGACATATCGTCGAACCTGGATGGTCTCCCCAGTATACGATATCAGGTGTATTTCGTTACTCATACTGAGATATACGGGATCCCTAGTAGAGTTCAGGACTTCAGCTGCGCCGTCCGGCTTGTCTTCTTCGCTCATGAACGCTTTGGCGCGCGGCAAAGTCATCCTTTCGTCAGATGAGCTCTGGGAACGAAGCACGAATTGGAAGCCTTGGGCAAGTCGGACGGCGACCATGCCTCGCATCACAACCAGTGCCCAAGCACGGCGAACCTCGTCGACCGTGCCCTGCACATTCGGCGGTTTGACCAGGAACGAACGCATTTCGGTGGGGTCCACGACGAAGTCATATGAGAAAACGTCATACGAAGACTCTAGTTCTGCGTTGCTCGGGAAGTGCTCCACGGTGAGCGGGAGGCAAGCAGGGGTAACCATCGATTTCCACTTGACCTCGTGTTTGTATATCGGTGTGGGGAAAGTGTGTTCCCAGCGGCGAGCGAGCGAAGATTGTGTGTACGACACCGCGAACTGGGGGCGCGAAGGATTCGTTCGAGGGCTCGACTGTGGTGATGTGGATGACAGCGGTATGTTCAACGACGTCAGGGTCGTGCTACGACGTTTTCCGAATGTCAGTTCGTCACGGGGTGGTGTATTCAGGGGTGAATATCGCGACATGGAACCACGGTGAGGAATTGGTTCTTCTTCGTACGTGCGACTAAGTGTCGTCCTGCCCGAGGCAGTCTGTATGATAGCCATAGGCTGCGGAGAACGTGAGATGGATGCAGATGGGGTCACTGATTTATTCGGAGCGATGGGAACGCGAACGGACGGGGTGGGTGTTGTTGGTGTGATATTATGCACCGAGGTGCTCGGCGGCGACTGTGGCTCGGCCGGCAAGTTACTACGGAAGGGATTGTACAACCAAGAAGGGGCAAGTTTCGCCAGCCGTGACGTTGTTGCAGGTGGAGTAAGATTGTTGGCTGTCGCAACAGTTGAAACTGTCGTAGAGATGGAGCGGCCGGACCTCACAGAGGACTGAGACGGAGAAGTGCTCAATCCCATGACCGAAGGTATAGGACCATCCTCGTCACCCTCAGGCGGAAGTTCCATAATGATTCGACGCGGGCTCTCTTCAATTGGCGTGAAGCGTGTAGAGGCGATGGAAGTGCGCTGTGAAACCATGCTGCGTCTTTCGGTGACCATGGATGAACGATAAGACAGAGGGACCACCGTGCTGCTTGTACTAGATGCGAGTGAGGCCCGGGCGCTACTCGCGGGCCGGATTTCCTTCTTGGACGCAAAGAGGTCCATGTCTGCTTGTTCTGCCTCAGCCTCTGACGGAGGTCTGTCATTGCTGAATGAATCTCGAGGAGTTACTGACAAGTCTCGGAATTCGGGTAAGAAAGGAACTTCGATAGTCGAAAGGACGTCATGCTCCAACAGTCCGAGCATTTGTATTTCGTGCATTTTAGCCCTTGCGATGAACCTAACAAAAGCCAAGCGTCAGTCGAAAAAGCTTGGATTGTCTCGAAACTGACCTATCCCTCCGGAAAGGGAGATCCATTTGCTTGTCCCAGAATGTGACGCCAATCCAGAATGGTTCCCACCAAAATGTCACCTTTTTCCGCGGAATCGCACCGATAGGTGCCTCGTCACCACCCCACAACGGATCCGAGTCACGGATGCCGCTTTTCGCGTCTCTGTCAGACTTGGGCTCGTACCCTTGAAAGCTGAAGATGGGGCTCTGGTGCAGGGGAGCTTTTGCAAGAGAGACAAGGTCAAGCCCGAACCCTTGATCCAGCATTCTGGTGGTGGTCAAGCGTAACAACTGTTTGGATACACGAAAGTAACCAGTTCCTGGTGTTATGATGATCGTGGAGACTCCCGTTGACGACAAAGAACGGTCAATGTAATGGGTCTCATTGGGATTAAGGCCCAGGTTAAGTGCTTCGAGAATGGGACCATCATGAGCATATGATATCTGTCCGATCAAACGTGCTTGGTCAGGTTTGGTAGATTCTATGGAAGCCTGATGATAGTGGTGAGCCAAGAGAATGTCCCGCTGAAAGGCCCAGAAGGAGTCCTTGAGGAGAAACAGGGTTGGATTCCAGTCATTGATGACTTCCAGGTCTGTGATGATCTTGAAAAAATCCTTGTACCATCGCCCATCCTCGTCGCGACGCAAGGGCCCTGCAGCATACTCCAGTTCTGTCGAATCGTAATGAACTCTGGAGATCAAGACGATTGTGACAGTGTGATCTGTGCCTGCTTCCCGCCATTTTGAAAATAGTGTCGGGAGAAAAGAATGGACAATCTTTTCGTAGAAACGCTCGCCATCTCCAGCAAATTGCCAGAGCTCACGACAAACTTGGATGAATATCGTGACCTTGGCTGACAAGGACCTATAAATAGATTTGGTCCTTGGCGTGACATAGGCTGAAGACACCTAGCACGGGAAACGTCAACAGAACAAAGAGGGGGTTGCGAAAGCGTTGTTGATCCCACCTGCTGGCCCTTGATGTAGATGCTCTGAACCTTTGCGGCGATAACGCCGATAAAGGAAATATCTTGGTCGACGAAGACGCACTGACCAGCCAGATGTTTACCGAGCCTCCACATCTCGTTGCGGCCCAGGTATTGATCGGCAAAAGAGAACTCAATATAATCAGCCGAATGGCTATCCCTATCTACCTGGACCTCCGTGTGAGTAAATGATGCAGATGCGGTGCGAAGTTGTACCTTGGTTACTGTGACTTCGGTGTTGTTTTTCATGCCGAACGCGTCGGCGACGTTTTTGGGTAGGGATATCTGAAACGATTAGCGACGAAGCGGGACAGACGAGGTGAACTCACCTGAAGGGTTGGTTTGGAGCAACCTTCATCTTTAGGCACAGTGAAAAGGTAACCTTTGTCCCCAGACTGGGTTACGCGCAGCAGGTCTCCCTCTGCCACACCGGGCCACAGTGACTGGTTGAGGATGACTTTGGGTGATTCCTTTGGGTCATGGACCCAAGTGTTGAGCACTGTGGCGTCGCCTATCTTCAACGGAGCGCTGGGTGTGCTGGGCGGCATCCTGGCGAGCGATTGAGCGGTGTTGGATCGCTTTCGACCATACTGAAGGACAGGCTGAGGCTGGGGATCGGGACGAGGTGTGGTCATCACAGTCGCACCATGGCACGTGTTGATGGTAGCCTAATAATTTGTCAGGTTGACTTTGCCAGTTTTTTCTTCTCCAGTCCACTAAGTCCGACGATTCGTTGGTGCTGCAGTTCTGCAACCCTGGGCGGTTCTAAATTTCATTCACTCTCATTCGACATCACGCTCTTTTTCAAAATTTCGTGCTCGCACCAACACCTGACCATGTCGCTATCCCTGCTTGACGCTCACCAGGTCCACGAGGTTGCCATCGTCGTCACCGCGTCCTCACTCGACTCCAGCTCTTCCATCAGCACCCGCTCGCCCACGTTGCTCATTCCTGAATCATTGCTACCACATGATGCCCGCTCGTCTCTGGGCTCTTCTCATGACACACCTACCGTCAAGTTTGCACCGCTTCCGCAAATCGATCCCAATAGGAAGCGGTCCTTGGCACCTCTCGGCGTACCTGGGCGTACGCGCCGCAAGCTAGATATCCAGGAGGAAGGTGGATCATTATTATGGTCCACAGGCCCTGACGTACAAGAGGAGACTATGGAGGATCCAATCATCTTGTTTGCAAAGTTTGTGAAGAAGACGGGAAAAACGCTATGGCGGAAAGTGAGGAAGGGTAGCAAAGTCGTGCCCCAAGAAGACGTTCCGTGTTTTGGGGAGCCTGTCCTGGACATCAAGTCCACTTCTCGCGTGGCTGATGTGGCAGTAGGAGAGAAGGGTGATCGCATATCAAAAGCTGTAGGTTTGGAGGATAAGCGAGGACGTCCGGCTTCTTGGTCGCCATTGGCCGAGCGCAGGACGCTCAACCAGTGCAAGGCGCAGCGAAAGAGCACGAGCGATTTGCCGCAGCTTTTAGTGACGATGGTTCCCTAACTGTTCTCTCTTGTTTGATTCCGGTTTCTTTCCCATTTACATGTACCTTTTTACTTTTAGTGTAGTGGACAAGTTCCGGTTCATTTCACGCTTTGAGTCGGCCACTTTAAGCTGTCCGCGCCAAATAAAAGACTCTAGTGCAGTGTCACCATCAAGATTTTGGCAGGTTATTACGTTGTCCTTTCATTTCTATCCTTTCTATCCTTTCTTTCTCTCTTTCCATCTCCCAACCCTCTAATCGCGGCTCCTCCCCGTCGGTTACCCGCTCCAATTCACCATGTCCTGTACACCAACTCCTACAGCGACCTTGTTTGCCACCTTCACCTCGTTCTCCCCGTCCACCTCGTTTTCTCAGAGCGCAGCAAACAGCCCACAGTTAACCACTGTCGTGCAGCAGACGTGTGTTGCTTCGGGCACAATCAGTGGCTCATCAGTTGGGTGCTTGTCCAGTGCACCAGTCACAGAGGTGAACACCGTAGGAGGTGAGTGTCCTCGCGTTCAACCAATTTTCCTCCTATCCGTCGTATCGACGTCCATGGTGTTCTGAGCCCGTGACGCGCTTCGGTTGCTTCAGTGCGCCCAGGGGCCAGAATAGCCAAGGCTTTGACAGCGGGCGCTGACTGGATTTGTTAGGTGGTGGTCAGGCCGCACAAGTACCGATTGCCGTAACCGTCCCAGTCATAGAAACACAGCCCACTCAAACCTTGTTTGCTCCATGCACTGACGGAGGGGCTTCGTCTTCGTTGCAATCATCGCAGTCTTCTATAGGTGCCCCACTGACCACGTCTGTCCTCGTTCAAAGCACTCTCCCGCCTACTACAGTGGTAGAGACGTCCTCGGCTACGCTTGCGGATGGCTCAGTCGTGCAGACTGCCGTGACAGTAGTCACAACCCTGCCTCCCACTTCCCTTTACGTGCCCACTTCCCTTGCGAGCCCTACCCTACAGAGCTCTTCATCTCGAGGGTCAAGAGCGAATGTCGCGCCGATAGTCGGAGGTGTCCTCGGTGGATTCTTTGGTCTGATAGTAGTTGTGGGATCGCTCTGGTGGTTATGGTAAAGCTTTGGTGCCTCGTGTTTTGTATGTTTACTGACGGTATCCCATAGTCGGAGGCGTCGGATATGGGATGATATCTTTGAGAAGGAGGAAATCCAAAATGAGGACGCACAAGCGTCAGCCGCACCCGCACGCCGCCTACGTCGTAGAGTCGATTCGAGTGCCGAACCAAGGCCTTACCAATACGGACTTGTCGGGCGTGTCATCCCTCCTGGAGCAGCTTGCGAGCCACTGAGGACGTCGCAATACAGCACGGCCAGCGAACACTCGGGCGCACATAGCCGCAGCACGTCACTGTCGGCAACGCCATTGCTTCAAAATACTCACGCGGGACCTTCAAGGCCTTCCACGGCTGGATCTATTCCGCCCCAGCCTGGACCGAGGGTGCTGAGTTCTGTTGGCAGTACCGGGAAGGAGACCCGTTCTTTGTCCATGGCCTCGAATGTGAGCATCACAAGGCCATTGCTAGGCAGTCAATCAAATCCGGCGTCGCTCAGCACCTGGACGCCAAATATGGACGAACTAGCTGTTCTTGAACCACCGAATCGCTCTGGGAGTCCTATTCCCTCTACCGAACAGCGTGTCTTGCAGGTTGTCAACGACGGGCCTCCGTCGCCGACAGATGGTGTGATGCCAGGTCCGCGTCAGTCATCTTCTGGACCCTCACCGGGCGTTATCGTGCACACGGACGGAGGGCGGGTTCCGGAGAGCTCAATCACAGGGCAGGACACAAACCCTCCTCCTTACTCACGCTAAGCTTGCGCGATACACCATCATGGAAAGTGGACACCAGTTCCGCGTCACGACCAACTACGAACGTACATCATGATAGCATTTCAAGGACATCTTTACATGTGGACTAAATTCTGCGATGATTCCGAGCCATTCTTAATCTATGGACAGTATACTTTTTTTTTCCTTGGGCACTGATGGTTGCTTCGTATATGGTTTTCTTGCTTTAGTACACTAAATAATAGAATGGGATTACAACTATCGATCGCGAACCCGGCAACGAGGACAATGGGAGGTGTGTTACGTAATGGATGTGGTTCTGCAGAGAACAATAGAAGACGCTGGTCAATGGCAACATGGCCGGACTATATAAGCTTTGGCCCCGAGCATATGGCACACACCCTCATTCCCTTCCTTTACTTTCAGACGGTGCTGGGTCACCCAATCTTTCCTTTTCCACAGTCCTTGACTAGCTCATCATGCCTTCAGCACGCACCTGTACGTGTCTGGCATCTATCAACCACATCGCCCACTCACCTCTCCCTCAGACATCTTCTTTGGTCTCAATGCTGTCCGGGTGCTCAGCATCGTATCCCTTATACTTGTCTTCGCAAGCAGCATACTTGTCATGGTCGACGACATCGAGGCCGTGAACGCTTATGACTCGGTTAAGCAGAGTAACAATGCCACCAATGAAGCATTCGTTGACTGTGACTACATTCTGTAAGTGTCCAGCTAACAACCCTGCCACATTCTCACATCCCCCACAGAGATAGCACTGTCCCAAATCAAATCGGTGGCGTTTTCTGGGCGGTTGTAAATCGTCTCCTCATCATATTCCAAGTCATCACCCTCTTTCTGTCCGAAATCGGCTGGCCTGCCACCTTCTTTGATCGTTTCTTCCCCGTGTTAGGGACTCAGTTCGGTCTCGGTGCATTGGGAATATTCCAGGGACTGTGTGTCTTCTGCTATCCTGTCTGGCAGTGCAACATGCTGATTTTCATATAGAATCGGTGCTTCAGTCCTTTCTCAACACGTTGACGATTTCACCCTCGTGGCCGCCTTCTTCCTCTTTGTCATTGGCTGTCTCAACATGCTGCTTGGTCTCATCTTCCGCGAGTCGGCAAAGCAAAGACGTTCCATCAGGGCATGGCGTGCCGGTCCTCAAGACACCCTTCCCACTCACATGCCCCCTGCTGCAAATCTAAATCTCAACCGTTCCGCCACCTCATCAGGACAATCTTATACTTCTTCGACAGTGTACGAAGAAAAGGGCCGTGATCTCCCCGAATTTGGTGCCGCAATGAGTGCGAGCCGTGCCGGATACGGTTTTGGACGTCAAGGCGAGAAGGCAGCAGGAATGAGAGGTTTGTCATCTCCCCATTATCATTTCACGACAATAACCAGTCTTTCAGGGTTCCTCATCTCCAAGCCCCTTGAAACGCTGCCACGTTATGCCGCACGCCCAACAAGCACGCCCTCTGCTGCCTCTCGCTCGCAATCGCCAGCACGGGATTCCGAGCCACACTTTCAGTCCAGCGCCACTGCATTATGATTCCACGTCCAATCATTGACTGATTACGGACTGTGATGATGAATGGATGACCTCACTCACTCTGTAGACTTGCACGCGTACGAGTACCCAGAAGGACCTTTGAACATTCCGACCCAACGCATAGTCATTATTCTGTGTTATAATAATGTTGTACTTCTCAGCTGGCATGATATGATGTGTAACTTTAGCGCCATCTCCCAAGCCAATATAATATCAATAATTTATAATATCAATAATTCATCTTGCATTAGGTACCAAATTGAAAGACATTGGGAGCGAATGTTATTCAGAATCGTCCGACAGATCCATATCGACTACAGATCCATCATCGGTAATATTGACGATCCCCTCAGATTCGTAGGATGACATTGATGCTCTACTTGACACCGAGCATCCCGGTGATGTAAGTATAGGTGCGAGAGGAAGCGGCGGGGGTGTGGTCGGTGGTGGAGGGGGAACGAAATCTTTGGCTACATTTTCCACAACTGGCAAGGCACCAAAAGCACCTGGCAATCTCCACGGCAGTGCTGATGGGATGCTATCTGTGCCTGAGCCACCCGACAGTATGCGCTCCCAGAGTGCCCTTCTTTCTGGAGTGAATGTGACACTCACCCGGGGAGGCGATGAAGCAACCCTGCCCAGTGGTGCACCCTTGTAAACAGAGAGAACCATGGAAGAGAAATATGTATTTGGGTAGACGGCCCACCGTGTCGGTTCTACATCAACGGACGCGGTTGACGAACTCCCTGCCGGTGAGGGGATCGAGGGACCTCCCAGACTGAACCGTCTCAGGTCAATTTCTTCATCATCGTCCATGCCCTCGAAAATCAGGAATGGTTCCCATTCTGGAGTGACGGCCCGTTCTTCTGCCTTGTCATCCAGAACACGGGAACGAACCAGCTGCCTCGGGTCTCGGGAGCCAACCCAGCCGGGAGGGTAGCCCCAGTATGCCATATTGCGAAGCCACTCGACTGTGTCCCCCGAATCTCCCTCTTGTAGACCAAGCGCATCTCGCAAAAGGGGGCCACGAATCACACCTGGCTCATAAGATCTAAGCCATTCAAGCCGCTGTTGCCTCCATTCCCCGACCGCGTAGAAGCGGGTGTTTTCCTGTCCAAGGAGATCAGGATGGAGGAAGTTGAAGAGCTGGCGCGATAATGAGACCAACTGTCGATCGATAGGTTCTGGGCACGACGCAACGGCGTGGTCGGGAGAACCACAGTTGAAGCACAGTCTGGTGTCTTGGCCTGCGGACGGAAGTGGTTCATCGTTTTTCTCTCCGAGCGTCATGCCAGGAATTCTGTCGTACAGGCAAGAATGCGAGTATCCAAGGGTTGGTGTCGTGTCAACGACGAAACTGTCGGCGGGACCATCGATCATTCTGTCGACTGTTGGGACGCTAGTTTCGCTTCCCGCTGTTTCAGCGCCTCGAGCACTGTGGATGCATCCCAGCGACCCTTGGCTATCTCCTTCCCGTCGAGATGAAGCGCAGGTATCCAGTAAACGTATTTCCTCTTCCACCTTTCCTGACCCTGTTCCTGGATGTTGATGACTTCCAGGTCGAACTGTCGCTGTGTGCCTTGGATGAGGTTCGAATGCTGACTCACGACGAGCAGTTTGCGTACCTGTTTCCTGACTTTGGCCAGTTCGACCTTTGCAATCTGACGACTTGCGGTTGTTAATAGACATTTACGAGCGCTGCACGATACCCACCTCGCAGAGAGAGCACTGAGGACCTGAGAAGAGCGTCAGACGGGCGATTCTGGAGGCTGTCATGGTGGCTGTGTCTGGAAAACTAACCGCGGCTACATAGCCGGGTCTTGGTTTCTTGTGCGATGCACCGTTGCTCGTCCGCGCCAGTCTACGCTCAATGAACCGCTGGAATGTCCATTCAAGAACCAGCCTGGTTGAAGAGAAGTAAGACCCTCTCTTTCGACCTATAGTCTTCACCCTGACGCGTCCCAGCCCGGCCATGTCCGTTTTTCTCCCAAGGACGGTGTCTCTTTGCAGACTCGTGCAATTTTCTTCACGATGTTAAAGTCAGGAGTGCTGTCAGTCAGCCCCTGCGCAGCATCATCCAGGTCAAACAACCGTCTCGCCCGCCAAAACCCGTCTTCGATCCGCCGTCCGTCGTCGTCAACTCCGCCAGCCCCCGTTCGGACGACCTAGCAAGCCCGCAGAGCCCTGCGAGCCCTACCTATGACTCATCGCGCTATTCCGGACTCTTGTCTGTCCTTTCCGATATCATTGGTCCTCCTTCTGATCCTCCCACATCCACCGAAGCTGCGTGCCGAGCAACGTCCGCCGTCTCATCGAGTTCGGTGCATAGTCGTACCGTTGCTGGGATGGAGACCGGGCAAGGTACTTTCTCTCGCGCAGAGCCGTCCCCGACCGACCCCGAAGCTACTTCGGTCGATCCATTCGGGCACCAAATAGAATCCCTCTTCCCTGAAACGGATGGCGAACCTGTTGCGGAATTCCTCCCCGTTTCTGACAAGGAAGAATTCGGAGCCGAGGATGCTACATCCTATATCGTGGAGGCTTCGGAAGTATATGTAATAGGGTCTGAAGCCGAAGGAGAAATTGTTGACGACGAGGGTATGAACGACTACGTGGACGAGGATCCTACAGTAGTGCTGTCAAACAGGCAATCCACCCTCTCGTCGTTCACTGGCGCGTCGCTATTGGCCTCTCCGCGTCATAGTGTCTTCGGGGACTCTTCTGTATCAAGCCCCCTGGAGGGTGGTGCGGTGGACCTCTTGTCTCCTGTTGAGCTGTCGGCCAAGCTCCGACCGTTCCCTATCCCTTCATTCGCTTCCAGGGTCAAGAGAGGTGATTCAATTGACTCAGGATATGCCGATGGAGACAGTTGGGTCAGCCCTCTTCCATTTCCGCGTTCGCCACCAAGAAGTCTTCAATCTCCAGTGACATTTCTTCCTTATTCGCGGCGAGCATCCCTCTCCTCTTCCGCACTCAGAGAAAGCGGAGTATCGTACGATGTTGTTACTCTCCGCAAATCCCTTCATAATCCCGTTGAGGTCATCAAGGAAATGGAGTCTGACGGGAGCCCGGAAAACGATGAGGACACTGCTTATAACATTTTGGACGCGTATAACGCGTCGTCTTCCGAAGAACAGGTTGAGAATAGGATCCACGACCCTGTTCAAGTCAGTGTTGAGGAGAAGGCCGAAGAAGACGACGAGCCACCAGAGGCTCCCGCAGTTATGCGTAGCCCGCGGCGGCGGCCCTTTCAGCATCTTCATCCAGCAAGGGAATACGATTTAGACTCATGCAACCAATCTTCCTTCATTTCCGATGACAACCTGTCCTTCAGGACTGCGCTTTCAACGCAACCTTCCTACGATGACCTGAACAATATCTCTAGGATATCACCTGTCGAGGGCTCCTTGCTTCCGTACATCTCGGGCTGTTCGACTCCCAACACGTCGATACTCTCGCATTACGATGATGCAAACGAACTCTTGGAGCAATCCATTGTCGGCTCGCATGTTTGCGAGTCCTCTTACCTCGATAGCAGCACTGGGGCTCCTGAGGTAGGAGCCTCAGAGGGGTGTCCGCCCCTGGAGGAAGTTGCCATCGACTCCAACGTACTTTTTACCTCTGTCGCCACCGATGATCTTCAGGGATTCGCTCTGAAGAAGGTTGTTTCCCCGCGGGGATCCGCGTCTGGTGGTTTTCATTTCGACAAACATTCTGCAACACCGAGTCCATCAGTGAATACCTCTCACGATCTACCCCCTGCTCAGGATGTCCCTGGTCACGTCCCTGTTGGAGCCATTAACCTTGGGAAACATACTCTAGAAAAGCTTACTACCCCGCAAGACCGTTTGTCTGGTGTTTTCCATTTCGATAAGCAACCACCCAAACCGAGCCCACCAGCGGAGCACTCTTATAGCCCTTCGTTCAGTGATCCCCTCGGCCTTGCTCCTCTGAATGCTGGCGATCATCTGGAATCCGACGCCGAGGATGTTGCTGTCTGGAAAGAACGCTTGCCTGGCAGTTTGTGTCACGATCGACGCTCCCCGAAATCGAGCCCATCAACGAGTTCTGACAGCCCTCTTGGCTATGTTCCCCGGGGCACGGATGGAATGCATGACAGGCTTTCATCAAATGCTGTCGCTCTGCGGGAACACTCGTCGGCTGCCTTTTATTTCGATGAAAACCTTGCAAAATCGAGCTCGCCAACGGAGAGCTCTCACAGCTCATCTTCTGTCAAGGACATTCTCAGCCATGCTTCTCCGGATGTCAGTGATGCTCAGGGCTTCGTCTCACACAACGTTGTTGCCCCGCAGGAACGCCTGTCTCGTGTTTTGGACCTCGCTAGACCCTCTCCAAAGCCAATCTTATCCTCAGAAAGTTCCCATAGGTCCCCCACAGCCAACGAGAGTTTGGTTGTGGAGAACAGTCTAGACTCCGATGGAGGTACTGAATCTTTCGACTCAGACAGTTTCTCTCAGCGATTATCGTTTCCGCTTCCTCCCTTTCTGCCAGTTGAAATCGTCGGGCGCTCCAGCCTTGGTGGTGAAGAGGATACATCTGTCCTGACCGAAGCAACCGTCGGGAATCTCGAAAAGGATGTGTCGAACAATACAGTGTTGGATGAAGAAATGGAACGACCACATTTGGGTTCCGATCTGACGGAGAAAGCGAGGCCAAGTCAACTCCCTTCAGTCGGGTCTCCTGGTTCCGACCCGGATTTCACTTTGCGAAGGAGCCGAGCCGCATCTGATCTTACTGTGAAAGCAAAGCTGTCTCCAACTCCCACCCTTGGGGCTACCCCTGATGTATTAAGGTCGCCACTGCCGCCACTGGAGCAGTCAGGTCGATCCGATTCTGTACAGTCGCTTTATGACCAGTACTTTGACGATGGTACTTCAGATGTTGGCTCAGAGGCCCCAAGCCCCGCGTACAGGGACACGCCACCTCCCGATGTATCTGGTCTAGTAGAGGAACGCTTTCAAGAGAATCATATCCATTTCCCGGATCTCATACCTCATGTTTTCCAAACGGCATCTTCGAGTTCTGATAGGGCGCCTGGTAGTTCCGGTACGGATTCTCCGCGGTCTGAAAGTGTCCTTCGTCCCCTCTTGACTGGGCGGAGGTCATTTTTGCGTTCCGAACTCATTCCGAAGGCAGACCTTGTCAACGGCAAGGAATGTCCCGCCACACGACAGCCCACTCGTATGCAGGTGAGGGAGATTGGGAGTACTATGGTTCCATTAGGATTTAGGCGTCATAGACCCAAGGTATGTGAGCAAATTTGATATAACGACCATCGAACTCACTCGCTACTTAGCCTACGGTGACCAGACCATCATATCCTTTGCATAATGGGCTTCCCGCGTCCGGGCTCCGAGAGGTGTTGCGCATTCGAACCGATATAGCTAGAGGGGATTCGCCACCAGGATGTTTTTCTGCGAGTCCCGTCTCCTTTACAACACAATTGCCCTTACCTGTGAAAGCAATGTCTGCTCCTCCCACAAGCGGGTTGAGAGAGCTCCGCCTTGTCAGTGGCTTCCTGACACCTTGAGTTCTCCCACTGATCCTCTCGCACAGTCCTCCATTACTAATAAGAGGTCTTCCATATTGTCTATCCAGTCGTCGAGCATTGCATCTAGCATTTTGTCTTGTGAGTTACCTGTGGTCATCAGTTTTTCTCCGCGATTGACAATATTATTCAATAGTGGATCAATTATTCAACTCATCTACACCGCAATCTCCCAGTGTATCATCTACCACTTCGTTCTCACATAATTCATCGGTATGTTTGCTGGTCTCCTTGTTGAGATGCATCAGTTAACCCGGTGGTAGCTTTCGTCCTCATGTGCACAAATACCCGAACATATACACCATACCCTTAAGCGTTCCAGCTCCAGCTCTCTCATTCTGCAAGCAAACAATAATGTTTATTCAGCATCGCAACCTTTGACTCGTCGCTCTTGGCGTTTATCGCATTATGGAGCGGGCTCTCGAAACCATACACCAGCTAATGGTACTCATCGCCTTTCAAGGAGGACTTCAACATTAAGTCTTCCTTACGCTGTGGACGAGGAACAAGAGGTTAATGAGGATGACTCTGCCATCTCACATTCCACACAGTCCAAACATACAGATGACTGGATCCGTCCTGCTTCCGTTCTTTCAGCGCCGGTTCATGCCATCGCTACACCAAAGCCTAACCTACTTTTTGCTATTGCTAGCGACGATGTGGGCCAAGTGCGCCAAGTCCTTGAGAACGGCGAGGCAGGTCCAAATGACTCAGTTGGACCCCAATCCGCCCTGGCATTCACTCTTACCAACGACAAGCTAGCACACAAACAAGAAATTGTTAAAGCCCTGCTCGCATATGGTGCAAACCCCGCAGCATTGCGAAATCCGACCTTGAACCCTGCACCTCGCATAGAGGAAGGTGATGGATCAAGTGGACCACCTCCCGAAACCACATTGGAAGGGATGGATCCAGCAACAAGGTAGTCTAAACCATTTCGCTTGTTTCTTTGCTTATTCACCCTTTACTCACAGATACTTCGTCACCCGCGCCGACGCAACTCATACTCGCCAAACCTCACAGTTAATCTACCGCTCGTTCTTCCGGCCCCTGACACGGGTTCGGTATGATGTCATTGGACAAGATTGGGCATTGGAGCAACTGTTCCGCGTTCTCAGCATGCATTCCCAGAAGTTGGCCGTGGCTCCTATCGTGGTTTTGCTGTGCGGTGCGTGACTCCATTTGCCGACGTTTCAAATCATACAAATTCTAGTACAGGTCCAAGTGGTCACGGAAAGAGCTTGCTGGCACGGAAGTGTATGTCTGTTTCCATCACGTTGAAACCAGTTTCTGAGACTGTTGAATAGTTGGATCCCTGCTTGACGTTCCTACTCACACTGTAAATATGACCACTCTCCGGTCTACTCATGACATTTGGCAGTCGTACTCTATGAGTCCGTACGAGGTAAGCTAGACCATCTACTGCATTGACATTAGCTAATAGATGACTTTTTAGGAACCCTCATTGTATACTCTCGCTGAATTCTTGATCGAAAATGAGGGGAAAAGATGTGTAGTTGTCTTGGATGTGAGTACCTTGCAGTTATAGATTGAATGTGGGTCTTATGCCGTCCAGGAAATTGAGAAAGTTGAAGATCAAAAGGCGCTCTGGTCTCTCCTTATGCCATGGGAACTAGGTTTGTTTCCACGTTGCATTGCATGTGGTCCCACTAATTCATTGCTAGGTCGATGTTCCTTGGAGGCCGGAAAGCGTCATGTTGATGCGCGCAATGTCATTTGGCTAGGCACATCGAATATTGGTCACGAGTTGGTCTTCGAACACCACGAGAATCGTGCGGAACCAGATAAACGAATGTCCCGTGAGGATTACCTTGAGCTAACGGCTATGCTACGACCCCGCGTCTCACACTGCCTTGGGGTATGATCCTCTTTTGTTGTAGAAAATTTTGCCTCATACATCCCCAACAGGCCTCAGTAGTTTCTCGTGTCACCACAGTCCTTCCCTTTGTGCCTTTCACACTGGATGAGAAGAAGGCTATCGCAGCGGAGGCCGTCTATGTCCTCGCTGGCGACGCTTCCAAGGCGTTGTCGCCTCAAGATGTAGAGTCTTTGGTCACCAAGGCTCTACCGAGCTACCACCCTAGCGAAGGAGCACGGTCACTACACAGAGCTATATCAAATATCTTGATCGACGCGATCTAGCACACGCCATCAGATATCTTGCTGCATAAGCTCTATCGATATCGCATGGTCGTGTATTATATTGCTACATCTAGGCTTATGAACATGCACCATTGAGTCTACCGTTACTGAGTGGGTGACGCCGAACCAGTTGGATTCTCCCATCAAGTGTTGCCATTCGCGACGACTAGCGTCTGGTACGGTAACTACGGTTGCGTGTGACGGTGCTCCGTCTTTTGGATTGACTGCTTTATTCTAGACAACAAGAATCCACAGCACTCAGCTTCTCCTGCTTTTCCGAACACCTAGTTTGGGATATCATTGTTCCAATGCACAAGTCAGTGATACATTGGCATCAACGATTGATAATTATCCGGCTCTGCTCTCTATCCCCACCTCCCACTCATTCCCGAAGCCCGATGAGTCGTTGTCAGGGGGAATGATATAGACACGTGGGGACCTACATATGTAGGCTCACTTTGAACCTTGCGTGGTCTATCCACTTCTTTTGCCTGTACTCTTATTGACGCATAGGTCGTCTGTCAGCTAACTCATTCGTTTTCTCGGTATTTCCACTCATGAACTCGCCTTACTATGTCCCGGCTGGCCCCGAGGCCGCGCCAACTTTACAGCCAACCGCGTCTCCTACGGCTCACTCGTTACCAAGCTCGGGCAGCACAAACCTCTCACGCGCCTCGACCGCCCTAATCGCTGTCTTTTTGTCACTCTTTGCTTTGGCTGCACTAGGTATGTTTGGTCAGATTCAGAAAGGAACAAGTTTACTCATGTTGTATGATGCAGCCGTCGTTATTTGCTGGACACGAAGACGGCGGACACTACAGAGGGTGTCAGATGAACAACCGTTGGAAAGCGCAGTGGTACGCGACGTTGAAGCTCTGGCTGCGGCTGTCCCCGTCACCCCTCGACCGGACGTGCGTT
>JBBPMA010000109.1:0-48455 GCA_038090075.1 Xanthoconium purpureum
GCGCTTTTCTCTTGCTGCGCGAGAGTATTCAACCTCGAGAGTGTCTTGAAAGCACAAGCAATCCTCCCATTTCCGCCAGATGTCATACTCGTCGGAGGCGACGGAACCACCAGACGAGGTGGTACGTGTGATTATCGAGGCATTATCGTCCTTGATCGGGTAGATGCGGAAGCCATAGCTGTAGCTGCTGCCGCCTGCAGAGTGACGTTAGCCTCGTGGTAGAGTGAATGAAATGTGGAGCACCGACCATGCTTTTCTGGGGGAAGCGGCTCTACGTGAAAGTTCTTTGGTGGACGTTTGTAGACGGCTCTTTTCCAAGCCTGTGGTATGGGTGAGCAGGAAGCATCTAGGAAGAGGTCTCAATACTGACGTCTGCAGGGATGGGAGTTTCCGATGACCAAGAGCCGCCCTAGAGTTGCGATGAGACTAATAAATTGTGAGCTACCACGACACGTACCACACCAAAGTCGGGCATGATCAGACTGCTTTCTTTGAATCGTTTCGGGACAGCTGAGTCTCGGATCAGCGACCTAGTGTCGACGAGACAAGGCACGAGCTTACTGTCTGCTCAAGGGGTGAAGAAGTGAGAGTCAGGACACGCGCAGCCCGAAATACCCGACAATGGGTGAAACCTCGGAGTCAAAGGGGAGATGATGGATGCGAAGAAGATGAGATCCGTGGGGTGTCTGTGCCATGCTTTTCTGGACGGACGCATGGAGTTGTAAGTTGTTCACGTGGCGTCCTTTTTGTTATCGCAGACACAATAGGATCTCATTTAGCCGATCCGGCACTGCTCCCACATCCCATTCCGTTAGGCACGCTTAACACATGACCTTCCCCCCCGCAGTACCAACGACCTTGACTCCCGTTTCATGTAACACTCATTTAGGCTACGGACAACTGTTTGATCTTTATCTCTTGAACCTGAGGAACGCTCGCTTTGGCGTGGGGAGACACCATCACCGACAGGGAGCAGGCCTCCGATAACGAGAAATGTCCACCGATCTCCCCGGCCAATTGTTTCCCGGTCTTTGCCCCTGGGCCTGGCTCTGGCATGGGGGACAGATTACATATTATGTACACACAGCAGGAGACCTATATTCACCCCAGACTACCGTTCACCAACATCCTGACCGTCTCATCCTCTATACCTCGCCCTCGTGATGCCATCCGGCCCTCCTGCAGCCTCTCCAACCCATTCCGTATACTCTCCATATGGACATGGAGCGGGACCTTGCTCTCAAGCAGACCAGGAGCTGCCACTCTCTCCCGTAACACTTCTAGATCATCGCTCATCGTATGCAGCGCCCGCAGTGCGGCCTTGACGTGCGCAACTGCCTGTTTTCTATACCCCCCAAGGTCATTGAGCAACGCTAGACGGTCACTGTAGTCCCGCACAGCCTTTTTGTTGCCGCCTAATCTTGTCCAGAGCTCACCAAGAAGCTGGTCCCTCTCAACGTTAGTATGTTTGTCCTCTCGAGTGATCATCTCATGCAGCGCTCCGATGTCTGCATCCAGCTGCTCAAGGTTCTGCCAAGAGACCTCGGCTTCAATTATGAGCTTCTCTATCGCTTGTTCCGATTCATCCATCGCAAGGGTGAACGCTTCGGCAATGATTTCTTCGGCAGTGGGCCCTAGCTTAATCGGGGAAACGGCCTGCAGCAGTCGCGAGGGTGCCTTTTTGTATGCACCCTCAATGGTGGTCATCGCGTAATTGTTCAGCGCCATCACCCTGCATCACAATTAGTGAGCCCCAAAAAGGAGAGAAGAGAACCACGCACTCGTCGATGGCACCCACGACTTTTGCATTTAGCTTACTCAACCCTCGGCTAGTTTTCTTTGCATCCCTACCAATCGTGCGAAGCATGTCTGCGACATTGTCTTTGGACTTGAGTTCGCTGTAGCGTACCAAGAGTGACAGATCCTGGGTCGCCATCTCTGCCCTCAAGACATCGATGGACAATCGTGACCCGCCCGCTGATTCATCGACCAGTTGCTCAAAGGTAGAGCCCTGTATGTTGACGAGTTTTTCAAAATTTATTGACGGAGCTGGCTTGATGGGGAGACACAACGCGGTCTTTGATACTCCCGGGAGGATGCATAAGGGAGAGAACACCGTCTGGATTGTAGGCATCATACGTGATAGTGCCCACGCAAACATGTATAGAAAGAGGAACCACGAGAGTGGTTTCCGCATCTTCTCGATCGAGCCTTTGAAGACGTCAAAGGCGTACGACGCAGTGAAGCGAGCGCCATCTGTGAGGGCTTCCTGAATTTCCTCTTTCCTCACGAGAGGCGCCTTCTTGCGTGCCTTGACTGACTGGGACCTAGAAGGCGTGGGAGAGGCGTGGAAGGTGGTTTTGGTCTGTACGCGTCGCTTCTTGCGCAAGGAGACGGTGCTTGTTGTTTGGGAGCCGTTCGTGCTGCAACTTGCGACTTCGAGTTGAGAGACTTCTCCTGCATCAGAAACGTCTTCCCAGTCCTCCTGGATAGCGTTGGACGGCTGCATGTTCTTTTATTAAGTCTGGTGTCAAGCTGCAGGATAAGGCTGCGTACCTCGAGGTCGCTATTCTCCAGTGGTTGATCATCCTCTGGGGGGAGTCGCATGGTTGTACTTGGTTTTTCTGATCGATATTAGCAGAAATAGCGGGCAACCGTGTTGAAAGTCTGACTCCGAGAAGGTCAACGCGCGCGTGCAGCAAGTTCGCAATCCATTCAAGAACTGGTACGGTTGATTATGTCATCCTAATTGACAATGTGTTGATTATCCTCCCCCTCTTGAAAAGCCTCCTATAGGTACTTTGGGCACAACCATCGTCATGTCGGACCTACCTGTGGAGGTGATCCTACACATATTTTCATTCCTCAGTCCTTGCGAAGTTGTGCGACTGAGACAGGCGAGTCTTCTCTCCAGCGATCCCCGTCATTTCAACTTCCAACCCAGGATGGCTAGGTCTCAAGGCATTTCCGGGACCTAACTCACGATGATGCGCTCTGGAGAAAGATCTATGCCGATTCTCGTTTGCTCCTCCCACCTGGACCATTTTCTTCGCGGTCGACTCGGTACCTCGAGCGCGACCTTGTGCGGTCAGAACTCGTGTCCAAGACTTGGACAGCGCAGCCTCTTCAAGTGCTTCGGCGCGCTGAGATCAGTTGGAAGTGTCCGATACTTGGGAGCGTCTGTATGATTGCTTTTGAACGTTGGTGCATATTCCTGGAGGACGAGAAGATTCAGTGCCACGACACCGACACCAACACCCGCCATTTCTTGTATGACGGTACCGCTCTTCTCACATTCTGGTTCTCGGGTTACACGAAAGTAGACGACGATGGCCACTGGGTGTATCTCTTGTTGGCTGGTCAATATCTGTGCAACCTAATGTAAGTGACTTGTGTTAGCGTTTCCAATCTCAATGAGCTGATTCGTCGTTCTGTAGAAAGTTGCTTAAGTTTCGTGTCGATGATGATGGTTTCTCGGAACCTGAGATCATGGACTTGACTCGTACTGGATTTCAGACCTTCAATCAACCCCATTCGACGGTCGACTTTCACGACACAGTGCCCTTCCTAGTTGTCTCGCGACTCCAGCCGTGCCAGTTTGCGGTGCTCGACCTCCGTACACGCTGTTTCTACAGACTGCCAGTGCCTCAGGCTTTCGGGGGTGTCCCGGTACGTGAATTACTTTCATTCAAATCATGCCTGCCACATCGCCGCTGTACCCTGCAGAACGGATTACAAGGCTATTCCACCTCGGTGACTCAACCTGGACCCACTCGAGTCGTTTTAACGAAAACACATGTTATCCATTTTCGGATCTATACGGAGTTCCCAAATATGCCTGTCCTCATTCAGGCATTCGCTGTCCCCGATGCGGCAATACCGCGCGGTAGGGATGAAGTTGGCGAACTTCACTTGACCCACCAAGCAGTCACCTGCGTTATTCCGGGCTCACTCCGTCTTCTCCGTGACTCCGTAGTTGATCCTGTCACTGGATCGCTCAACATCAAGCTCCTCCGTATCACCATCTCCTTCGAACTTGGATTCGGCAGCGGAAAAAGGCGCATGTCGTGTCTCGACCTTACCTTGCCCAAATCTACTTCGACCACTGATGTCCTACCGATTGCCATTCGCTCACAGCAATTATTCGAATCTAGCTGGACTTCCGAACAATACACAGCCTCGGATGATGGGTATGTTCGGGGAATACTTTTGACGCTTTCTAGATCAAGGCTTCCACCTACCACGAGTATATGTAAATTCACCATTGACGCCAGAGGGGAGGAATGTAGTATGGTGGTTACAGATTCTTATCCCCTTGACTTCAGGCTTTCGGGGAATGCCATCGCGTTCGATGGCACCAGAGGACGGGTTCATTTTCTAGAGGTTGAGAACGATGTCAGCCAGATTGTTACAGTTGATCTTGCTTGACACATCGTTATGTGTTTCACGTACTTGTATCAACCTTCCATCTTGTACTTCACTCTATGATCTCTGTGATCATTGCTATCAGCTCTTCGAACAGTCGAGGATCAAACACAGCCCGATATGCTAAACGACTTGGCCTTTGGGCCGGAGGTCCGATCTGTGATTCGCTATTACCTCTATAAGTAAAGATCATAAAGGCGTGGACAGCGAGTCCCTCAAGTCTTCAAGAAGTAATTTCACGTCAACTTGGCCATCGGTGTATTATTCCATTGGCCACACTGACACAAAGATCACGAAACTCGGCTACGATATCTTACATACATCCGATCCTTTTTTTGTATTTTCTTCCCTTTGCACCGATGAGTTACTGACACCTGTCCGGCCTTGGGGTACCAACGAGCTGAGCGGGCCTGTGACTAATTGTAGAGTGGGTCGAAGTACCACTTTGTGTTGTCCTGCCCAGTCTGGTGAACGAGTAGAATCTGTGATGAACCAGTGAGGAGTGTTCATCCAGCGTGGCAAAATGCAAATGATTACCTCCACCTGGCGGTTACCCTCAGGAAGGACCCAAACAAAGCTAGCATCCGGGGATTGGATGCTGCAGAAAGCCATGTCAGCAGGGACAAGTAAGGAGATCAACGCAAACCTCACGCGTATCTGCCACCATCAACTTTGACGATGGTCCAGAGTATATCAACATCGGAGCCGATGAGTGGAGCACCCTATTAGGTCGTGATCAGTTCACCGCCATGACACCGGCATCATCCTATCCGAGTCCACAAGTGCACGTACCTGATGCTCATCTGCATATGCGGGGGTTCCAGTGCTTGCATTCCGAATAGTGACCCGGTTTCCACCGTCTCCAAAGTTCGTGATTCGCCACTAATGGAGAAGTGAGTAACGTCCGAATCGCTACGAATAACACAAACCTGGTCGTGCAGGTTGGAGGGGCGTTTTATGGCTCCAACGATATGTCCATACTGCTCACCATAGAGGGGGTCAGCGACACGCTTGGTGAACTGGCCATTGCGGATTTTGTATACACCGTTAGGGATGAGAGGAGTAGGGGCCATTGCGATTGGAACTTGGGGAGTGCACTGTATGTCCGAGTCGATGCACCTCCAAGCTCGAAAAGCGGGTATTTATACGTTTGCAAAGCTAGCCTCCTGGCGAATTTGGAAGCTGAATGTGAGAAACCCTGGGGGGCAGTCCAGTACGTGAAGCTAAACAATGCCTGCCTCAACCGGCAGGTGACTTCCAAGTCGGCGGTACGGTCTGATACCGTTGTTGATGTCGATGTTGTTCGCTTGCTCGAAATGAAGAGCCCTTGTAACATTATAGAAATGACGTTACCATTCAGATGGGCGCAGTCAGAGTTACAGGAAAGGCTCGCATGGGGATGCAGGGCTAAGCGTCGTGGCATAAGCGTAGCCGGTCATGATGGTCCACTGCATACGAGGTAGGGTTTCCAGCCCAAAAACAGCTTTGTCAACCAAGGGGTTATTTTCGGCGGTGTACGTACTCCAGAACGAGGGAGTCCTCTCGTCACTCGAACTTTATTGACGACGAAATTAACCCTGATAAACGCCGCTGATGTTACAGGTGATAAGCGTACGGAGCCTGGTGCGTTGATCTGCGTCTGGCAAGACGAGGGTTTAATGTTCACGTTACTATGTATCTATAGTCAACTGTGGAAAATCCTCAACTTGGATGGTACTCACAACGTTTTTGCTCCTTTTCACGCTTGATAGTTCCCCTGCCTCAGAGGCTATACCCTGGAACCGAAAGACGCGTCTCTCGGTAGACGGAGCGCCCCAATCAAGGGATTGGACGATTTCTGTCGGGAGAAGAGTAACACCGGTGGAAGCTGAATAAATCGGGACCTATTCGTTTAATCATTGGAGGCCGGAACTCACTAGATCGGATCAGAAAGAGGGCACAAATGATCTAGCGCCAGCGCCCGTTACTCAACGTAATTAGCTCTGTTGGCAACTCTGCTCCCCTCTGTCTCCGTTGCGATGTTAGGGATGAAAGCTACCGTGTTCCGGGACCCGAAAGTGGTCCAAACCACTCGACGAACATCGACGTCAATTTGTGCATCATCTTGGTTCAAAACACCCCGTCATCGGGTGTGCAACTAATTTGTGTTTATCGAATTTGCTCACGGCCAAAGGGCCGATAACATTGACCTTGGTTCACCGTGCACCCATCATGATCGCAGCGTCGACACTCGGGTATGACCCAATTACAGCTGTACAACAGGCCGTCACGGTTGATCTTGCTTAGCTAGTCAGTATACTTTCTTTTTTGACATTTTAGGACATTCCCTTCGACTCGGTCGTTTCATGCATGAGGTCGTAGCGACGGACGTATCAGGTCGTGAATTGGACGTTATTGAAATTGAGCGGTTGTGTACGTCTTCAGCGTTCGTGGATGTCGGTGAACGACAGTGGCGGCGATAATCGTCGTATAGTCGCGCATTATGTACGCGCCTAAACCACCTACATCCGATGATAGCATGTTGTGTTGAAATGCAACCCTCTTCCCCCCCACCACCGTAGTCTTGCCCAGCATCCACGCTCAGGATTGTCCTTTTGGCCCGCCCTTTCGTCACCAACCATCAAAGTCATGGAGCGGAAACCTGCCCTTGAAAAGCATCGTCAAGGATCTCAAGGTACGGTCCCACACTAGCCCACTCGCTTCCCAACTACTCGGCCAGTCTCGCGCCACCACTCCCCTCACAACACCCCCCAGCGAGGCTGCGAACAACCCGTTCTCCAAGTTCGCCTCCATCGCCAGTCCCAGATCAACTTGCACACTCACAAACGGTGCAGGCCCCGGCGGACAGCCTTCGCCACCCTCGCCCCCATCGCCGGCCTTCCCCGGTCTCGACCGCTCCTTCACCTTTTCGTCCGGGCCACGCAAGTTCCAGACGACCCACACAGACGTGCAGCACACCGCGCGCCTTCAGCTCAAGCAGTCTCGCTCCTCACGTGACGCACGGATGGTATGAATGGGCGACGGACCACGTACCTGGGCCATCCAATCCACCTCCCCAGCACCATAAATGACCCCACTCCCATCTGAACCCACCATGGTGCCGAGGACGACTAAAACCGCAACCTACAAGTGTCAGTCACACCAGGTGGACCTACCAGGCCATCCAGATGCATCGAGGCTGAATTGAATCGATCGGAAACATCGTATTGGACTATACATGATCCAGGAGCATTCCCAAACTGTGATATGCGAAGACGGCAGCACCTGAGCTACCAGCTAGCCAAGCTGCGACTTGCCATATCGGGCAACCGTGCCAGCACAGCCTCACGACACATTTCCAAAAAGCCCGGGGCTCGGGCCCAAGGCCCAAGGCCCACCAGAAATGGAGCCCGAGGCCTGAGCCCAATGAAGCTTCAAAGGTCGGGCCGGGTCGGGCTCAGGGCTTGAAGCCCGAGCCTTGCACATTCTCGTGGGAGGATGGATGCGCGAGAGTGACTTAGAATCGGACTGAGAGAGCCCTTTGTGAGGGCCGGGGATGACGACTTCAATTCTTGGATCCCCTAATGCTGGGCCGACCTTTATACTACGGTACTATTGGAAATATGCGACTCTGATGTGTAAGCCTCGATCATGTCTATGCCGACGAGGCCGAGCTTGGTTTGCTCGTATTTACACTAGTGAGCGGTCGCCGTACTCCAACATACATCACTACTCACGTCACGTCGTCCCGGTGACGGCTTCCAAGCCAGGTGCACAGCGCTCAACTCGCATTGCAACGGTGGCTTCAAGAACCCCATCGACAGCGTCAAGGACCGTCTCACTCAGAAACTCACTCAGAAACTCTGGGTTGGCATACTCAGAAATAGCACGAACAAGTTTGGCCCAGATCTACGTGACAGTATCGGTTTGAGGATGCGCCAGCTGTCCGCGAGCGTCCGTGTTTGGATCCTGGGTGCCAAGTTTGAGAGCCGCTACGACGAGTTTTGCCACTAGGTCTGTCGCACCTTGGACCTCATTACATGACCGCTGACTCTGGTGCAGGTGCTCTAGCCCTGCTTGCATTATGCAGTCCCGGACGCCCCAAAGACCAAATTCTTTTATGAGAGCGCATCATTCAAGCAGTACATGTCCATCAACAAACGTTTCGCCGATTTCATCATCGCAAACTACCGCAAAGGCGACATCAGTCAGTGCCTCGTGCTCTTTCTCTTGTGCCTCCTGATCCCGCCTCGCAGTCTGGGTAACGACTATCACCTCATGCTCCTCCCTGCACTTCTACGTGCCGACCCCAAACTCGCAAACGCACTCATCGGCCTCTTCCTCCACGTCGCCTTTCCGTCTTCCGCTGCCTCTTGGTACGCGAGTCTCTTTTACGCGGCCTTCTCGCAGCCGATCCCGTCGGCTTCCCAACCGCGAGCTACGCTCGTCACTCTAGACAGACCGTCAGTCGCATCTTTTCTTCCCCCCAAGGGTATCCAAGTTGACGGCACCCCTGGCAGCGGCACTGGCGCCCAGGAGGGACGGTTCGTCGATGTCGGAGTCTTTCCAATGGGCATCGACGTCAACGTGTTGCGGGAGAAGAAGTGGGTTCGATTTCTTCTGCGGTGTGCCCATGTTGGGGCCGATGACGTGGACACTGACACAATAGCCTAGACGTGAGCCCAACGTTTAGTATTGGGTTCAGCTTTTAAGACAGCAGTATGTTGGCATGAAGATGATCGTCGGACGGGACAAGCTTGACAAGATTCAGGCAAATGTTTGTGACTATAACGTTTTTGTCATATTCATGCGCGATCATCAGGCATAAGATCGAAGCCTTTGGACGCTTCCTCAGTGAAGAAGCATCCTGAGTTTCAGGGAAAGGTAAAGCTTCCATGTCTGTCGGCAATACGCTACCGACCAGTCTGCATAAGTGATCTTTATTCAAGTCGCGCTACAAACAACCGAGTCCAACGAACTTGCCAGTGGTGTCTGGGATGTTGTCGTTCACATCAACGCGGCGTTTTCGACACTGACTTATCAGCCCATCGTTTTCTTGCACACGCAAGAAGTCACCTTTAACCAATATCTCGTGCTGCTGGCCGTGGCCGATGCATTTCTGGTCACGGGCCTCCGGAGGGTATGGCGCTCAGGACGCACGAGATCGTAGACTGCCAAGAAGAGAGACACGGACTACGGATTCTGAGCGAGGTACGTTAGCGTATCGCGGGTGGCGCTGATACTGATGGGTACGTTTTTGCAGTTCACCAGATCATATGGCTATTCGGGTCTCCGTTCTTGCATGCCATCAACCCGTATAATACACATGGCACTACCAACGCGATATATCAGACGAGCATGCTTATCCCGCGCGTGCAACATCGTACTTACTCGAATTCAGGCTGACGATGAGCGACCGGGAGGCATTGTCTCGATGGAAAGACCTGCACAATCATGTCGTAACTCAAACCGCGCAGGCATTTGTCACGTCGTTCCTCACTCGTTGTCTGCGTGCCAACACGGAGCACACCACTCAGACGGACCCCTGTGATCCCGGTCGTCGACATCGGCCGCCTGCTCCTGCGTTATGAATTCATTGAAACGATTGTTGCTATTCGACTTTGAAGGTGCCACTTGGATCCGTGACATGTCCCGAGCAGGCCTCCTCGCCCCGTCCGAGCCTCAACAACAGATTCTCCCGCTGCTCAAACGCTTTACCGATGACCCGTGGAACGAAGTTTGGTTGTTAAGCGGATTGCCCGTCAGCAGCCGTTCCCGGCGTAGGCATCGTTGCGGAAAACGGATGTTCTATTAAGACGAGGGAGACCAAGAAGACTTCGGCGACGTGGATCGACATGGTGGCGAACCTTACATAACTTTACATGGAAGGGACCCTACACTGAGATCTCAACTACGTACGTCCATCCCCGCACATGCTCGACCGATCGACTAACCCCTGCTTAGTTCACCAAACCCACGCTAGGCTCGTTTGTCGAAGAACACGACGCCTTGGCTGTAGCGTTTCTGGACCGCTCCGACGGACGAGTGTCCTGATCGTCAATGGGCGCGTCGACGAGCCGCTGAAGCGCAGAACCAATCTTTGACAGTCCAGGCGAGCGGCCTGCGCACCATCCCTGGTGCCAACTCGTTCCTCGTCCTCCCGAACAACATCTCGCGGTCGACGCTGGTCAGTGCGATCATGCACCCCGGGGGACCTGCGCAGTCGCCCCGGAGCGGGCTGGCAGGACCGTTGTCCGGTTTGGCGAGTCGTAGGGTGCGAGGTGGGGATGAAAACTTGGATGAGCACGATGAGGCGCGTGGGGACGAGACGCCGGGAGTGTTTGCGGTGAGCGGGGACGAGAAGCTATTGAGGCGGTTGGACGAGCTGGATCACGCCAAGACGGTGTTGACGAGTCGGAAGGGGACGGGTGCCAAGTGCAAGTGAGTTGGACCCGGAGGTAATGCAATATTCAGCTTGGATGTGCGCAATGAATGTAATTCGCTATTACCACTCCGTCGAAGCAACGATTGCCAGTAAAGAATCGGAGAAATAGCGTAAAGACCATAAAAGCGTGGACAGCGAGTCTCTCAGGTCTTCGAAAGTAATTTTACGTCAACTTGCTCATCGATATGCTATTTCATTCAATCCAAATCGATCACACTCTGACACAAAGGTCACGAAACTCGGCTACGATATCTTACATACATTCGATCCCTTTTGTGTATTTTCTTCCCTTTGCACCAATGAGTTGCTGGCCTTTAGGTATCAACGAGTTAGGCGGGCCCGTGATTAATCGTGGGGTTGGTCGAAGTACCACTTTGTGTTGTCCTGCCCAGTCTGGTGAACGAGTAGAATCTGTGATGAAGCAGTGAGAAGTATTCATCCAGCGCGGCAAAATGCAAATAATTACCTCCTCCTGGTGGTCACCCCCAGGAAGGACCCAAACAAAGTTAGCATCCGGGGATTGGATGCTGCGGAAAGCTCGGTGTTAGCAAGGACAAGCAAGGAAACCAACACAAAACTCACGCGTATCTGCCACCATCAACTTCGACGATGGTCCAGCGTATATTGACATCGGAGCCCATGAGTGGAGCATCCTATTAAATCGTGATCAGTTCACCGCCGTAACACCGACATCATCCTATCCGAGTCCGCAGGTGCACGTACTTGAACCTCATCTGCATATGCGGGGGTTCCAGTGGTCACATTCTGAATAGTGACCTGGTTTCCACCGTCTCCATAGTTCCTGACGAGCCACTACTAGAGAAGTGAGTAACGTCCACCGCTACGAATAACACAAACCTGATCATTCATGTTGGAGGGACGTTTCATGGCTCCAACGATATGTCCATGCCGTTCACCATAGAGGAGGTCAGCGACACGGTTGGTGAACTGGCCATTGCGGATTCTGTATATACCGTCAGGGATGAGAGTAGGGGCCATTGCGATTGGAACTTGGGAGTGCACTGTATGTCCGAGTCGATGCACATCAAAGCTTGAAAAGCGGGTATTTATATGTTTGCAAAGCAAGCTTCCTGGCGAATTTGGAAGCTGGATGTGAGAAATCCTGGGGGGCAGTCCAGTACGTGAAGCTAAACAATGGCTGTCTCAACCGGCAGGTGACTTCCAAGTCAGCGGTACGGTTTACCGCAACGTCACCTCAAGATACCATTGTTGGTGTCGATGTTGTTCGCTTGCCCGGAATGAAGAGCCCTTGAAACATTATGGAAATGACGTCACCGTTCAGCCCTTCGAGAACCCCTTCCCCGTATGGGTGCAGTCGGAGTTATGTACAGGAAAGGTTCGCAGCGGGATCCGGAGCTAAGCGCCGTGGCATGAGCGTAGCTGGTCACGATGGCCCACTGCATACGGGGTAGGGCTCCCAGACCAAAAACCAGACTTTTTGAAATTGGCTTTGTCAACCAAGGGGATATTTTCTGCATTGTGTACTTGAGAACGAGGGGGTCCTCTCGTCACTTGAACTTCATTGACGATGAAATTAACCCTGATAAACGCCGCACAATTGGTCTAGCGTCAGCGCCCGTTACCCAACGTAGTTAGTTCTGTTGGCAACTCGTGGACTCTTCGGCACAGATTTGATCACTTACGTACGCGAAGTTCGATCCATCGCTCCCCTCTGTCTCCGTTGCGAAGTTAGAGATTTGAAAGCTACCGTGTTCCTAGACCCGAAAGTGGTCCAAACTTCACGAAGTGCTGGTGACCATTGGCAGTACCACTCGACGATCATCAACGTCAATTTGTGGATCATCATGGCCACTTTCGCTTGGGTTTTTGTTTACCTATGTTTATATGACAAGCGGAATCTGTTATCGAGTTGTATACAATATTTTCTCACGACTTATCCATGTAGTGGTTCCGAATCTCCCACGACTTCCTCGCAGCAACTTGGCTGCAACCACTATGATGGACCTACCTGTAGAGGCGATCCAACGCATCTTTTCTTTTCTCAGCCCTTGCGAAATTATTCAACTGAGACAGGTGAGTCTGCCAGTAGTCACCGTCGTCCAATATCCAACTAGATCGCCAGGTCTCGAAGCACTTCGGCGATATCACTCACAATTCGTCCCTCTGGAGAGAGAAATATGCTAATAGTGGCTTGTTTCTTCCGCCCGGGCCGTTTCCTTCACAATCGACTCGATACCTAGAACGCACTCTCGTCCAGTCAGAGCTCGTATCCAGGACATGGATGTCACAGCCCCCGAGATCGCCCCCGCACGTCATGATCAGTAGGAAACGGGGGCGAATCTCCTCATGGACCATGGTTCTTGGTCGCTGGTGCATATTTAAACAAGGAAACACCATCCAGTGTCACGACATTAATGCTGATACCTATCATTCTTTGTATAAGGCCAGCGCTCAGCCTACGTTCTTGTTCATTTTGCACACTGGCAGTGTAACGGACATCAACGGGTATTGGGTGTATATCTGGCTGCTTGATGTCTCTGATGAATCACGTCCATCTTTGTAAGGAGATCTTGGCGGAGGAATTTTTCCGTTTGCTCACCAGTCTCTAGATTGTTGCTCACGTTTCTTGTCCACGATGATGACGATGATGACATCTCGAAGCCTGAAATCATGGATTTGACTCATGCTCAGTCGCGGTCTTCCACTACATGGCATTCAACATGCAATTTCAATATCTCAACACCTTTCGTACCTGTCCCGGGCTACGAACCATGCGTGGTGCTTGACCTCCGTTCGCGCTATTTATACAGACTACCGGCAGCTAGGATCCAGAGTAATGTCCGTGCGTGGCTCTCCTTCAAAGCCTGTAAAACAATGCATAACTTCATCTCTTAGGACGTTATCAAAACTTATCCATCATTCTAACAAGGACACATGTTATCGCAGTTCAGGTGGATGAAACGAAAATGCTCCTACCTAGAGTGCCTGTCCTCGTCCAGGCATTTGTCGTCCCTGACTCGGCCTCACCGCTTGAAAAACATGAGATTGGCGAACTTCGCTTGACCCACGAAGTAACGATTCGCGTCGTTCTTCCACACTCGTACAACCTTCTCCGCAATTCCGTAGTCGATCCTGTCACTGGATTGGTTAGCATCAGACTCCTCCAAATAACCGACACTTTCCAGATTGGGCACATGCGAATGTCGTGTCTCGACCTTACCTTACCCAAACCTAGTTCCACCACCGATGTCCTGCCGATTACGATCCGCTCACAGGATTTGTTGGAGTCTGAGTGCCCTTATGACTTGCATACTGTCTCAGACAATGGGCATGTGCGGGGGTTACTTTTCGCAGATTCGGGACCTTCAGATCTCCATATCGACAGGATGCGTAAATTCACCATTGACGCCAGTGGGGAGGAATGCACCATAGCGGTTACTGACCCTTTCCCCTTTAAATTCACTGGACAGCTGGATCGAGTCGTGTTTGATGGTGTGGGAGGACAGTTCTGCTATATGCAGGAAGGCTTCAGGGATGAAAATCGAGTCATCATGGTTGATGTTGCTTAGCACGTGCTGTACTTACTAGGCACTGTATGGTGTACCCTTCAAAGTTCTTTGCCCCGTTCCCCGGAGCGTTCCATGGTTATTTAATCTGCTGTCTATCCTAAGCTAAATGGGTTATGGTTCTGAAGACAGGTGGACCACAATGGCGAAGACATGTTATTATATGATTACGTGGGCGGGAGCTGCTTGGAAGACGAAGAAACGACCATTCGCCAGATGAACAGATTTCCTGGTATGCACGGGTATGCGTCACGCCTTTGGCATTACCAAGAACAATCACTATCATGATAGGTCATCGATCAACCATGAAAAGATGGTTCGACACACCCTGTATTGTCTCAGCCCTTTCGAGACTATTCGACTGAGACAGGTAAATCATCCATCATCCCAATTACCAACCTAAGATGGACAAGTTTTGAGGCATTTCCAATGCAAAACTCACGACGTTGCGCTGTGGAGAAAGATAGATGGCAATCCTCGCTTGCGTCTCCCACCTGGACCGCTTTCTTCGCAGTCGACACGATACCTTGAATGTATGTTCGTACAGTCAAGGCTCCTGGATGGAGATGCTCATGATAGGGCGGTAAGATACGTTTTTTGTCGCGGAATCATGCCATTTCTACATCCTCGTCCTCGTCATCACTGACCTCCTCCCACTCCTCGTCATTGCCGCCCTCTTCCACTGGAGACAGTTGGATGCCAAGGGTGTCCAGAGATCCAATAAGCTCCTTGACGTGTTCCATTAACCGTATATCTGGGTGTCCCTGCGAGGCATGTAGCTACGAAGGGTTGCAATGCGTCAATTCTATCACCACGGACAAACAAAAGGCAGAGATGGGCAGACAACTCACCGTCTGACATGTTTCCAAACAATCCCGAGCGTCTCTTGCCATATCTTGCCACTCCAATTCTCGGCCATCCTCGTCAAGTCCGGCTGTATCCGTGATGCCACCTTCTTTTTTGCGCTCGGCGAGTAACCACCAACTCCAACCCATGAGGTACCAGCCTTCGATGTTGGCATCGTCCGCGGCAAGCACGACTTCGAGGAGGGATAGCGCATCGGGGTAGGCACCGCACTCCAAGAGCAGCTTTGCGCGCGCGATGCGTGTCGCGACGGGAAGCGCGTCCAGCAAGAGGAGCGCGTGAGACCGTGGGTCGGACGCGGTCGCGTCCGAGTCGTCGTGTATGGGAGGCGGCGGGAATGTCCGGAGGGCGAGCAACGCCTCGTCTGGTTTTTCCTGCGAGAGACGGACACTGGCGAGCGTCTGGAGTGCTTCCAGGTTTTGTGGGTCGATCTGGAGGGCGTGGGAGAGGAGGATATCGCATGTAGTTGAAGCAGCTGGGTCGACGCTTCGCGATGGATGAGTGATCGAAAAACAGGGAGAGAAGGGAAATGCGTACCATAGATCGTACTCTGGATCCATCCAGATTTCTACCATGCCGAGATAGGCGCGGATGATGTTTCCCTTGATTTCGGCCTCGTCTTCCAGGGACGCGGTTCCGGTCGAAATAGACTTTCCTTTGAGCTGAGTCTGCAGAAGATCGATCGCGGATTGGTAGTGTGCAAGGGCGGCATGTGGGTCGTCTGTGAGCTGTGCGAGATAGAGGTATGCAGATGGCGGTGGGGGCGACGGAGCCTCTGGATGAGGGGGCACGAGGGTAAGGAAGATCTAGGGCGGCGTCTTAGTGGATAGCGTACTATTGAAGGGCGACATGCCTCCTTGGCGTCGTCGACGTCTCCGATCTCCAAGAGTACGACGGCGAGCATCTCTCTTGCCTGGTTCTTTTCTGTGGATGTCGCATCCTCCCTGGCCAGTACGCGCTCGGTGAATTTGCGGGCGAGGGGGTAGTCACACTGGATGATGAGGTCCTGGGCTTTCACGAGCAGAGACTGGATGGAGGGAGACGAGGAGGTCGTCGCTGAGGCTGATGTGGTGCGGCAAGACTTTTTTTGCCTTGTCCGTGAGCGACCCATGGCTCTCAAGTGAGCAATGAGCACAGCCACCTTCGACCTTCATCAGAGTCGCACTTTCAGGCGCTGAGCGATAAACTAGGATCAAACCTTCAAGCCGGAAATACTATGGGACGTCACGCTCGTCGGTTCAGTAAGTCACCCTGACAGAACAATGAATATGCGGATCGAGATGTAGAATCTGGCAACTATGTATCATAGGATAAAATGTAACAGTAGGTCCCACGCCACTTATCCGGACTAAATAATATGATGAAGTACATGGTATACAAAATAATGCCCTGTAACCTGACCAGCACTAACTTTGAGACCGGCTGATTATTCAGGATAATCAATCAGCAAAATCAAGCGCGACCATGCAACTCCCCCCAGAGGATGATAAGCCACTGGAGAATAGCGACCCCAAGGTACGCACCCTTATCCTGTCGGCTTGACACCAGACTTGATAAAGAAAACGCAGCTGTCCAACGCTATCCAGGAGGACTGGGAAGGCGTTTCTGATACCGAAGAAGCCTCTCAATGCGAAGTCGCGACTTGCAGCACGAGCAGCTCCCAAACAGCAAGCACCGTCTCCTTGCGCAAGAAGCGACGAGCACAGACTGAAACCGCCTTCCACGCCTCTCCCACGCCTTCTAGCCCCCAGTCAGTCAGAGCATGCAAGAAGGCGTCTCTCGTGAGGAAAGAGGGACCCCAGGAAGCCCTCACAGATGGCGCTCGCTTCACTGCGTCGTATGCCTTTAACGTCTTCAAAGGCCCGATTGAGAAGATACAGAAACCACTCTCGTGGTTCCTCTTTCTATACACGCTTGGGTGGGTGGCATCACGTATGGTGCCCACGATCCAGACGGTGTTCTCTCCCTTATGCGTCTTCCCGGAAGTATCAAAGACCGCGTTGTGTCTCCCCATCAAGCTAGCTCCTTCAGTAAACTTTGAAAAACTCGTCAACATACAGGGCTCTACCTTTGAGCAAGTCGGTGAATCGGTGGGCGGCCCACAATTGTCCATCGAGGTCTTGGGAGCAGAGATGGCGAGCCAGGATCTGTCACTCTTGGTACGCTATAGCGAACTCAAGTCCAAAGACAATATCGCAGACATGCTTCGTACGATTAGTAGGGATGCAAAGAAAACTGGTCGAGGGTTGAGTAAGCTAAATGCCAAAGTCGTGGGTGCCGTCGACGAGTGCGTGGTTTTCTTATCTTCTTTTTGGGGCTCACTAATTGCGATGCAGGGTGATGGAGCTGAACAATCACGCGATGATCACCATTGAGGGTGCACACAAAGAGGCACCTTCGCGATTGCTGCAGACCATTTCCCCGATTAAGCTAGGGCCCACTTCCGAAGAAATCATTGCCGAGGTGTTCACCCTTGCGATGGACAAATCGGCACAAGTGATAGAGATGCTCATAATTGAAGCCGAGGTCTCTTCACAGAACCTTGAGCAGATGGATGCAGACATCAGAGCGCTGCATAAAATGATCGTTCGAGAGGATAAACATACCAAAGTTGAGAACGACCAGCTTCTTGCTGAGTTCCGGACGAGATTAGGCGGCAACAAAAAGGCTGTGCGAGACTACAGTGACCGTTTAGCGTTGCTCGATGACCTCGGGGGGTATAGAGAACAGGCGGCTACACACGTCAAGGCCGCACTCCAGGCGCTGCACATGATGAGCGATGATCTAGAAGTTTTACGGGAGAGAGTGGCAGCTCCTGGTCTGCTTGGAGGCAAGGTACCGCTCCATGTCCACACGGAGAGTATACAGAATGGATTGGAGAGGCTGCAGGAGAGCCGGATGTGCATCGCGAAGGCAAGGGCGAGGGATAGAGGATGAGGCGGTCACTGAACGGTAGTTCGGAGTGAACATAGTCCCTTGCTATGTATGTTGTTGGAGTACGGCGACTGCTCACTAGTGTAAATATGAGCAAGCCAAGCTTGGCCTCGTCGGCATAGACATGATCGAGGCTTACACATCCGAGTCGCATATTTCCAATAGTACTGTAGTATGAAGGTCGGCCCAGCATTAGGGGATCCTTAATTGGAGTCGTCGTCCCCGGCCCTCACAAAGGGCTCTCTCAGTCCGATTCTAAGTCACTCTCGCGCATCCTTCCTCCCACGAGATATGTACATGGTAATCCGTCCCCCATGCTAGAGCTAGGCCCAGGGGCAAAGACCGGGAAACAATTGGCCGGGGAGATCGGTGAATATTTCTCATTATCGGTGGCTGTCGGTGATGGTGCTTCCCCACGCCAAAGCGAGCGTTCCCCAGGTCCAAGGGATGAAGATCAAACAGTTGTCCGTCTGAAATCAAGCCTTTGTGCACCAGATGTGAGTATTACATGAAACGGGAGTCAAAGTAGTTGGTACCGCGGGGGGAAGGTCGTGCGTGAGCGTGCCTAACGGAGTGGAGCGTGGGAGCAGTGTCAGATAAGATCTTATTGTGCACACTTATTTAACCACTACATAGAATCAAACCTTCGAGTCGCAGCGTGCACACGGCGCGTTCGTTTCCCTCGCGTCCATGGTCTATCACATCGAGTTCGCCACCGTCTACAACGTTTCCGCGGCTCCAATCGGCCTCGACGTGTCCCTTCGCCGCTAGTATATCTAAATGACCTCCCGAGCTGGTATCTCGATCTGGTGCATCCGTTTCATCGGCGCACTCGTTTCTGACACTCCTAGGACGTTCCCAATCGCTCTGGACGTCTGGCACGGCCATTTCGCCGCTCGGGTCGTATGGGCACTCGGGAGCTCTACGTGGTGAGTTCTCCTCCTCACCCTGTTCTGGGTGTTTGCGCTCGAGTTCTGGCATGTTTAACAGCTTCTTCGTCACGCATCTGGCATGCTCGTTGCTGCTAGAGCCTCCCGTCGCGTCCACGCCATTGTCACCATCGCCTATGCCGCAGCTTGTTGCTGCTATCCACTCCCCCTTGAGCTCAACGCTCTGGGGCTCGTGCAATCGGTTCGCTGGTTCGTCGGGTGGTGGAGATGGCTCAGGGGGGTCCACATGTAAGTCGTTGTTGTCTGTTGAGGTCCGCTTAAGTCATCAATCGTGAATAACTCACGTGTGAGACCACCGTCGACGAAGAGCGAATGTGTCGGAAGAGAAGTACACAAGGAACCGGTTCCATAAACTGGCAACGGAGATGCGGCCGATCAGTCGATCATGTTCTATATGTATGATCCCATGCAAAAACATGTCAGGTGTAAGAAAACACAATATAGTTAGGTTTGCAAGAGATCATGATGGCGGAAAGAATCTAACGACCCTATATAAACGAAGCCAACCATGACGTCGCCACACGTGAACTTTCATTCAGTGACCTTGCAAGCAAGGTAATTGAATTTTCCGAACGTCCGAACATCCAAACACGACCTTACAGAGTCGGGTGTACCTCTTTACTCAGATTTTGAAGCTATCGTCATTTTGTCGTCGCACTCGCTGCTGATTCATACACCCCGTTGTGCTCGTCGCCGACAACCTCTCGATATCTCTCCTCCCTCCTCCCTCAGCAAACGTCGGATCACATCCGCGTTCTCCTTCCTTCTCTCGTTGGGTGTTACCCGCAACATCTCGACTCAGGCTCTGTACAGCTTCAAGAACTGTTACCCTTTGACGTCTTCAAAGGCCCGATCGAGAAGATGTGGAAACCACTCTCATGGTTCCTCTTTCTATACATGCTTGCGTGGGTGATATCACGTATGATGCCTACGATCCAGACGGTGTTCTCTCCCTTATGTATCTTCCCGGAAGTATCAAAGACCGCGTTGTGTCTCCCCATCAAGCCAGCTCCTTCAGTAAACTTTGAAAAACTCGTCAACATACAGGGTTCTACCTTTGAGCAAGTCGGTGAATCAGTGGGCGGCTCGCGATTGTCCATCGATATCTTGAGGTCAGAGTTGGCGACCCAAGATCTGTCGCTCATGGTACGCTATAGCGAACTCAAGTCCAAAGACCATATCGTAAACAACCTTCGCACGATTGGTAGGGATGCAAAGAAAACTGGCCGAGGGTTGAGTAAGCTAAATGCAAAAGCCGTGGGTGCCATCGACGAGTGCGTGGTTTTTTTCTCTCCTTTTCAGGGCTCACTAATTGTGATGCAGGGTGATGGAGCTGAACAATTACGTGGTGATTACCATTGAGGGTGCACACAAAAAGGCACCTTCGCGACTGCTGCAGGCCATTTCCCTGATTAAGCTAGGGCCCACTTTCGAAGAAATCATTGCCGAGGTGTTCACCCTTGCGATGAATAAATCGGCACAAGTGATAGAGATGTTCATAACTGAAGCCGAGGTCTCTTTGCAGGACCTTGAGCAGATGGAAACGGACATCGGAGCGCTGCATAAGACGATCGCTCGAGAGGACAAACATACTAAAGTTGAGAGGGATCGTCTAGCGTTGCTCAATGACCTCGGGGGGTATAGAAAACAGGCAGCTGCGCACGTCGGGGCCGCACTGGTGGCGCTGCACATGATGAGGGATGATCTAGAAGTTTTACGGGAGAGAGTGGCAGCTCCTGGTCCGCTTGGGAGCAAGGTACCGCTCCATGTCCACATGGAGAGTATGCGGAAT
The DNA here is from genome assembly GCA_038090075.1 of Xanthoconium purpureum. Classification (NCBI taxonomy): domain Eukaryota; kingdom Fungi; phylum Basidiomycota; class Agaricomycetes; order Boletales; family Boletaceae; genus Xanthoconium; species Xanthoconium purpureum. Next base: position 20,938 of record JBBPMA010000109.1, read on the forward strand.
GGATTGGAGAGGCTGCAGGGGAGCCGGATGCGCATCGTGAGGGCGAGGGCGAGGTACAGAGAATGAGACGGTCAGGATGTTACTGAACGGTAGTTTGGAGTGAACATAGGTCTCCTGCTGTGTATGTACATGGTAATCCGTTCCCCATGCTAGAGCCAGGGGATCGGTGGTCATTTCTCATTATCGGAGGCCGTCGGTAATGGTGCTTCCCCACGCCGAAGCAAGCGTTCCCCAGGTCCAAGGAATAAAGATCAAGCAATTATCCGTCTGCAATCAAGCCTTTGTGCACCAGACGTGAGTATTACATGAAACGGGAGTCAAGGTAGTTGGTACCGCGGGGGAAGGTCGTGTGTTGAGCGGAACGTGTCAGATAAGATCTTATTGTGCACACTTATTTAACCACTACATAGAATCAAACCTTCAAGCCGGAAATACTATGGCACGTTACGCTTGCCAGCTCGGTAAGTCACCCTGGCAGAATAATGGATGGTTTACGTTTCAGGAGATGCTGAAGCTAGGGCGTTATCTTGTTTGATCCCGATCATATCCGGCGAGAACGTGGCTGCGGCGCTGCTCGAATTTTGCCTTCAAAATTGGGGCGACTTGGATGTCCGAATATTTTCGTACCCTTCATTATGCTCTCTCCACGGAATACTTTAGGTGTTCCACCCATCAAAATCTTCCTCGACGGCACGACGTTTGTATCGTATGTCCTCCCCTCGATTGCTTGTTACTTCGCACTTGCTGTGCTGGCTGTCACACCCCAGACGCGCTCTGTCCGAGTAGCGTTATGGCCTCTCATGGCGTTGCTAGCATTGCGTGCAATGCTTTCCGTGGACATGTCGCACGGCAAGCCCGAGTACCTACTCTTCAACTCAATGTTTGTAGTGAGCGTCTCTAGAGATGACGAGCCTCGACCCGCATATGTACTGATTTCCTCGCAGCTCTTCACGACTTCTGCTGTTATCCGTAGCCTTGGCTGGACATTGGCGAAAGGGCCACTTGTACGGCACATCCGTCCCAAGAACAGTCCTCCATCAACCATCATGGATGCCCTCGACCTCGCCTCTACCTTTCGTGGTCACGACTGGGAATGGTCACGTCGATTGCACATTCCACGCGAAACACGTCCAACCAGCCGCGTCGCATTCGCTTTCCACGCATTTCTTTCACTGATTGCCCATGCGTTGATATGTGGTGTCTCCCACCGCGCATTCCTATCATTGGTCCCCGAGAGAGTTGGAACCAGTCCCCACGGATCAACTATCTTCGATGAATCACTCCCTTTCTTGGTTCGATATCTCCGATCGTCCGTCATCACAATTTTTGCTGCTATCGTGATCTATACTGTTACGCAAGTATCTTACGATTTATGCACCATACCCGGAATTCTCTTGTTGGGCCAGGACCCTGCTCAGTGGCCGCCGGCGTTCGACGCCCCATGGCGGGCCACATCACTGAGCGATTTTTGGGGTCGCAGGTGGCACCAGTTTTTGCGCCGCATATTCCTCCTCACGGGTGGCTATCCGCTCTCTTTGGTCCTTGGACGCACGGGCATCGTCATCGGGGCATTCCTCGCTTCTGCGCTGTGGCACCACATCAATCTGCTAACACGGGATAGCCAGACAGAATTTTGGTGGATGCTTGTTGGGTTTGGGATGATGGCTCCCGGCGTTCTTGCTGAAGAGGCGTTTCGTCGATTGACGGGGAGGCGAGTGGGTGGGGTCGTAGGGTGGGTTTGGACGATGTGGTGGTTGATCTTGTGGGGCAACGTGGTATTCGAAGGGTTCGCGAGAGCGGCAAATCAGGACCGTTCGAGTTTCATCGACGGGATACCGCCGTTGCGAGAGTTGGTGGAAAATTTGATGGTCGGTTTTGACGGCTGGCTACACGTCATTTGATACCTTCTACTCGATCGATTCCCTCTTGACGGATAACCTTGGTACGGATATATCGTTAGCTTGTTCTGGGTCCGTATGCATACGTTGTTAGTCTCTGGCAGGAGTCTACTGTACTGTGGCGCCCAGGCCCCGACTCCCCGAAAACCAAATCTTTTCCTATAAAGCACCTAGTTGTGGAGGAAACGCACTCAGATCTTGGTGACCAGCAACCTTCCCTCCGGGCTATTAGGCCGGCCCGGGAACGTGTAGCCACTACCTCAACACTAGTACCTCCCCTGGAACTTGTTATCATTCACCGCACCTCCAACTCACTATCTCCAACTCCGAGTAGGTCGAGGCATGAATTCACCGCTTGGCTAGAAAGTGTTCGAGACGCAGCACAAACAAGCTATTCCGCAGTTATTAGAGCGAAAATATGAACACTCTAGGATGCGTCAAGGGTTAAAAGAGGAAGTGGGATTCAGATGAAAACGAAAAAGATACATAAATCGACTTTAGAATTCGAGCATGGTTGGGTTCGTCATAAATCAAGTAGTGGCCCATGCGCCGTCATAATGACAAGATGACTGCAGATGTAGGTGGTGACCAATGTAGACGTTTTTCGTCAGGGCGTTACTCACGCGGAACCCCAACTTGAAGATGTTCTTCGGGTAGAAGGTCAAGGGCTTCTCGACGGAGGATAATGGTCTCGTCAAAATCCTGCACTGCTCCGAGCCGCTTGTACCGAGTGGAGAGATCATCTGCGAGGCTCCTCAAAGGCACCGACCGATCAGGATGTCCTGGCGGGTGAAGGTCAAGCACTTCTCGATCGAGGACGATGGCTTCATCAAGGTCCCGCATTGCTCCGATCCGCTTGTACCGCGTAGACAGACCGAGCGTGAGGTTGCTCAAAGGCAAGCGCCGATCGGGGTGACCGTGCGGGCAAAGGTCGAGCGCTTCTCGGCTAAGGGAAATGACTTCATCAAGGTCTTGCATCGCCCCGAGCTGGTTATGGCGAGCGAAAAGACGGGTGGAAAGATGATTCAAAGAGTTGTATCGAAGAGGGTGGCCGTGGGGGCGAAGGTGGAGTGCCTCGCCAGAGATGACAATGGCTTCATCCAGGTCCTGTACTGTCCCAACCTGCTCGTACCGAGTGAAAAGATATTCGCCGAGGTTGCTCAGAGCGCGAGATCGAAAAGGGTGTCCTTCCAGGCGAAGCTCAAGCACTTCTCGGATAAGGACAATGGCCTCGTCGAGGTCCTGCATTGCCCCGTGTTGCTGGTGCCGAGTGAAGAGAAATAGTGCAAGGTTGTTCAAAGACCCCGGCCGGTCTGGATGATCTCGAGGGCGAAGATCGAGTGCTTCTCTGCCGAGAACAATAGCCTCTTCAAGGTCCTGAATTTCTCCGAGGTGTTGAAACCGAGTGGAAAGATATTTTGAGAGGTTGTTTAATGACACCGATCGAGCAGGGTGTCCTCGCGGGAAAAGGTCGAGTACTTCTCGGCCAAGGGCAAGGGCCTCGTCAAGATCCTGCATTTCCCCGACATGATCGTACCGAGTGGAGAGACGAACTGCAAGCTCAACCAAAAAAGCCGATCGATCAGGGTTCCCTTGTGGGCAAAGCTCAAATGCTTCTCGGTTGAGGACAATGGCTGCGTCGAGGTCTTGCAGTGTCCCGAGTTGGTCATATCGAGTGGAGAGTTGAACAATGAGGTTGTTCAGAGAGATTGGGCGATCAGGGTGTCCCATCAATAGAAGATCAAGTGCTTGTTGGTATAGGACAATGGCCGCATCAAGATCATGCATTGCTCCAAGATGCTTGTACCGAGTCGACAGGTAATCTGCAAGGCTATTTAAGATCGTGGATCGATCAGGATGTCCTTGGGGGCAAAGGTTCTGTGCTTCTCGACCGAGACTAATGGCCTCGTCGAGGTCCTGCATGGCTCCGAGCTGCTTGTACCGAGTGCACAACTCGGCGGCGAGCTTGTGCAAACATATCAACCGATGAGGGGCCTTTTGTGGGTAAAGGTAAATTGCTTCTTGGCAGAGACTAATGGCCTCGTCGAAGTCTTTCATTGCTCCAAGCTTGTGGTAACGAATTCTGAGATGGATTGCAAGCCGAGTCAGACAGTGAGGTCGCCTTGAATGGCCGGGTGGGCAACATTCCAGTGCTTCACGATCGAGTTGGATCGCTTTGTGGATGTATCTGGCTTCCATCCCTTCCTCGAATTTAGCGATGAGAGATTCGGATCGTGTATGCAACTGTTCAACTGGTAGGCACGTCATTTTATGCCATCCACGGTGACAGAAAGACACGAGTACCTTTTTTATCCATGCTGAGCAACCAACTCTTTGCCGCACGGGTGGTTTCAAGGGAAAACACTAGGGCAGACGAAGAGGCAAGATAAGTTACACTGCTCCTGTAATGGCAAGACTGAGCGATACCGAATGACCGTTAGATGATACCATACCTCTACTATGTTGCAGGACCACAGTCTGAAATAAGCAGGAACCTTGACACGCACAGCATGTCTTCTCGGTTATGGATGTTTATCGCACGCCACGCACCCCCTGTCCAGTCTCAAGCCTGCGGCGCGACTAATATATGGGCTCCAGTGTCACGTCTGCAGCGAGCTGGAGTACAGCTAGGCCACGCGCGAGACCAGAATAACGTATTCGGCAGCGGTCACGGACAGTGGGTAAGGGTCCAGGAAATGCACAGCGAGATAAGGTAGATGACATGCATTTGTCTAAAGTGCTTGACCGAATAGGGTGCCCCTGTGGGCAAAGGTCGAGCACTCCTCTGTTGAGGAAAATGGCCTCATTGAAGGTCCTGGATGAACTGCAGAGGCGAATGTGGTATGCAGTCGGTAGTGCGGAGGGTGCCGTTTCCGCTTCCACTGACTCCGACTCAGAATCAAACTGTACCACGGTCGACTTGTTTTATCTCTCCGATTAGATCTACCACCCGAAAACATTACATCCACGGAATGATTCGCGTCTGCCAGTGAACTCGGTGTAACCGATCTTGCCATCCGAGTCGTCCATGGCGTCGTGATATCGGCAGATTGCGAGATGCAGCTCGTGGGAATAGGCTCAACGACCCGTTGGCAAGCCAGTGTTTGAAGATACGGCGGCTCACCGCCGCCCACCCGACGGATCAGCGCTCAGCCTCTGGCCTGCCAGTGAGGTCGTTCCATGTTTCAGCAGGCCGTTTTCCCAAGAGGTAAATATCAACTCAAGCACATACACCTACTTCAAGCTGCTGACACCTCCGGCAAGAAGCGTAGCACTGCCTGATCCTGGCTTTTACATTAAGAACTGCGGAGGACATCCAACACACTTCCCCGCCCTTTCGCCATGCTGACTCTCTGGAATGCTCTTGGTATTCCATCGACCAGAATTCCTGTCGACTGCGCGACGTTTATATTCTATGTCCTCCCTCCGATTACTTGCTACTTCGTGATGGCAGTGTTGGCCGTCATGCCCAAAACACACGCTATTCGTGTCGCGTTATGGCCCCTCATTGTGTGCCTAGCATTGCGCGCAACGCTTTTCGTGGACATGTCGCACGGCAGGCCCGAATATACATTCCTCGATACCATGTTTGTGGTAAGTGCCCCTCGACGCCATCCTCTTTGATTGTCGTAGACTGTGTGCGTTCCTCTGCAGCTCTCCATGTTCACTACTACCACCCGCAGCCTTGGCTGGACGTTGGAGAAAGGGCCACTCGTGCGAAACCTCCGTCCCAAGAATACTTCTCCCTCCATCATCTTCGATGCTCTTGACCTCACTTCTGCCTTTCGTGGTTACGGCTGGGGATGGTCACGTCGATTGTACATCCCACGCGAAACACGTCCAGCCAATCGCATCGCATTCACTTTCCACACGATTCTTTCAGCAGTCGTGCATGCGCTGATATGCGGTGTCTTGCATCGAGCAGTCCTGACGTTGCTTCCGGATGGAGCCGGAGGGATACCCGGGAGATCGACTCTGTTCGACGAAACTCTTCCTTTTTTGTTGCGACACCTCCGATCGAGTGTCATTACCGTTCTTCTTGCCTTTGCGACCTACGCCCTCATACAGTTGGTGTACGATGAATGTACGATACTTGCCATTCTTTTCCTGGGACAAGACCCCGCTCAATGGCCGCCGGCATTCGACGCCCCTTGGCGCGCCACGTCATTGAGTGACTTCTGGGGCCGGAGGTGGCATCAATTTGTGCGCCACATGTTCCTCCTAATAGGGGGTTACCCGCTTTCCGTGGTTCTGGGCCGCACTGGCCTCGTTATCGGGGCGTTCCTGGCTTCTGCGCTGTTGCACCACATCAATCTACTCGCGCTTGATAGCGGGGCGGAATTTTGGTGGATGCTTGTTGGGTTTGGGATGATGGCCCCCGGTGTTCTTGCTGAAGAGGCGTTTTATCGGTTGACGGGAAGGCGGGTGGGTGGGGTTGTGGGGTGGGTTTGGACGATGGGGTGGTTGATTTTGTGGGGTAATATCATATTCGAAGGGTTCGCCAGAGCGCCGATGCATAACCGTTTGAGCTTGATCGATGTCGTGCCGCCGCTGCGGGAGATGGTAGAGCGTTTCATGATGGATTTCGACGATTGGTTACATACCATTTGACAAGGGACTGGGGCCTTCTTGTACTGCTACTAGATCGTGTATAGACGGTATGTGTAAAATTATTTGTGTAACCTAGTACAGGAACAATCATACACATAGCGTCTACAGATACTTACCTTGAATAGGTTAGTGTTATCGACTTCGAGATCATGAAATCAGCTGTCCGATCGGTGCTTTTATACGCGCCAACTCGCAACTCGATCGGCTCAGTCCTTTTTTACCTCTTTGCTTCCACCACAACATGGCGTCCTCGAAATCAGGTCGCGTCTTGCTTGCCTACTCTGGCGGTCTTGGTGCGTTTGATACCTCACCGCGTTTTGGGGGGCCTTAATCGACAAGATCGGCAGATACGTCGTGCATCCTCGCATGGCTCGTCGAGCAGGGATACGAGGTCTACGCCTTCATGGCCGATGTCGGTCAAGAAGAGGCGCGTACGACGTGCTCATGACACGATCCGCACTCACGCCACGCACAGGACTTTGAAGCAGCCAGAAAGAAAGCCCTCGCGTCCGGGGCTAAAAAGTTCTTCCTAGAGGTATCTTGATCGCCTTTTCCCCCAACGAGTCGTATGCTTAGATGTACACAAACAAAAAGGACTTGAAACGCGAGTTCGTCACTGAATTGATCTATCCTGCTGTCCAAGCCAATTGCATCTACGAGGTGCGCGTCCTTTCCGACACTGACCCATCGCGATCTGACACATATACCTTGCATAGAACGTGTATCTGCTTGGGACATCGCTTGCCCGCCCCGTCATCGCCCGTGGCATGATCGCCGTTGCGGAGAGGGAAAGCTGCGAGTAAGCACCCAACTGCACCCTGGTCGCACCCTGGTTGATCCGTCCCGCAGCTACGTCTCACACGGCTGCACCGGCAAAGGAAACGACCAAGTCCGTTTCGAACTCGCGTTCTACGGTCTCAAACCAGACATCAAAGTCATCGCCCCATGGCGTCTCCCCGGTACGTCCGTTCCAACGGGACCTCTTGGCACGCGCGCACGCACTCACCACCCTATTCACAGAGTTTTACAACCGTTTCCCGGGTCGATCAGCCCTCCTCGCATTTGCCGCCGAAAAACAGATCCCCGTCCAGCAAACGACCGCCCAACCCTGGTCGACCGACGAAAACCTCTTCCACATCTCGTACGAAGCCGGGATCCTCGAAGACCCCAACACCACGCCCCCAGTCGAGATGTGGAAGCTCACCCAATCGGTCGAAGAGGCGCCCACCGACCCGGACCGGATCTCTATCGAGTTCCAGCGCGGTCTCCCAGTCAAGGTCACCACCGCCGACAAGACACTCACAGACCCTGTCGACATATTCCTTGAGCTGAACGCGCTCGCGCGGAAACACGGTATCGGCCGGATCGACATCGTCGAGAACCGGTTCATCGGCGTGAAGTCCCGGGGGTGCTACGAGTCCCCTGGCGCGACCATCCTCCGCTCCGCACACATGGACCTCGAGGGGCTCACGCTCGATCGCAACGTGCGTGCGCTCCGAGACCAGTTTTTGACGATCGAGCTGGGGAGGGTGTTGTACAATGGGCATTTCTTTACGCCTGAGCGTGAGTTTTTGACGAGCGCGATTCCGGCGAGTCAGAGGACTGTGAATGGGGTGGTTCGGTTGAAGTTGCTCAAGGGGAATGTTATCGTCGAGGGACGGTACTCGGACGAGGTGAGGGGTGTTTCGTGCTCGCGGTGAACGTGAGGTCTGATGAACGAGTAGGGACTGTACGACGAGCAGCAGTCGTCCATGGACGAACTCGGCGGATTCGAACCGACTGATACCACTGGCTTTATCCAAATCGAGAGCATCCGCATCAAAAAGTAGGTGGTGTGCCATCTTGGTTCACCCTTGCTCATCGTCGTCTGTTTAGGTGGGCACAAGCTAACGCGCGCAAGGGCCAGGCCGGCGTCGAGCCCAAGGACGTGTACGGCGCTCGTGTTTGAAAAAAAGTGCTGAAGCGTGGATTTACCGTGTACTATTTAGCGTGAGCTGGAAACAAGTGCTGTAGCTTGGATGAGATGAACCTGGTATACAAGCATGTAAATCGTGGAAAAGTGTCGTGTGGGGTATCAATAGATCATTGCAGATTCGACACCTCAGTCAAACCATCCCGCCATCCGCATCGCCTCTCCAAGGCCATCCCACTCGCTGCGTCCCTTGACGTGTCCAGAGGTTGCTACGCTGGGTGTACTCATGTCCTCGGCCCTGCTATGCGCCTTTCGACACGCAAGCTCAGTCGCGAACCTAGTAGCCATAAGCCCGATTCAAAAGGAAACCAAAAACAGCACGCACCTCAAACACTCGTCCAGACGCCACCGAACACCCAGATCCGCAGCGCCGTCCTTGCCCTTGGCGTCACCATCCGTGCTGAGCCCAGGCACGTATGGTGGACCAGGCAAGACGCGTCTGCTCAGCGCCCAGATCATGCCCGCGACAAACGCCGCATGTGCACCTTCCTCATCGAGGTGCTCTTCCTCTTTCGGGCGTTCCTGCGGCTGAGGTGTCTGCCGCCCATCCTCATCCTCCTCACCTTCCCCATGGCCAGCTCCGTTCCTCCCATGCTGACGCCCGTGCACCTCAGGATCATCCTCCTCATCGTCATCGTCCATAGGATGAAATGACTCGTGGCTTGGCAACCGCTTATGCGACCGCCCCGCTGCTGCCCCGGCCACCCCCTGCGTATACCCACTATCACGCGACGAAAACGACGCGTCGCCCGTCGCGCCCGCCCAAAAGTCCGAGCCGGAGCGCACGCTCTCGACGCCGTCCCACGCGCGCGTCGTGCGCGTGCCGTTTGACGTGGCCGAGGGAGAGTGCCCATGGATAAGCGCGTGTGCGTGCCCCGCGAGGTGCGGGATGGGGCGGTGCGTGGGCGGTGCGGGTGGCATATGTGTCCAGCCAGAGCTCTGGAGGTATTCGCTAGTGGGGAGGCTGAGGAGGGCTGCGCCGTCGCGGCCTGCGTTGAGCACGAGGAGGGCGTGCGAGGGCGCGTAGCGCGCGAGGGAGAGAAGGATCGCGCGCGGGCTTGGGGTGGTACCGGGGGAGGAGGGGTCGCTGGATTGACCCAGCCCGGAGAAGGTGGTGGTGGAGAGGAAGATGACGTCGGCGTGTGGAATGAGCTGTTGGGGGTGGGGTGTTAGTGTGATCAGCGACGCGTAGGCGGCAGGGGCGCACCACTTCAACGCCTTCGCGGGCGCGACGACCGAGGTCGACGGAGATGACACAGTGGGAGCGCCATTTGCGTTCGCGTGCGAGGCCGTCTATGCCGACGAGATTGGCGATGGTTGTGCGCACGCTGCGGCCCTCAAAGTGGAGCCAGTCGAACGGGGCGGGCGAGTTTGGGTTCGTGCTGGGGATGCTCCGTGGAGGGGGTGCGTTGTGCGCGGTGGGCGCGGTGGCTGGGCGGGAGGACATGGACGGGCGTGGTGCGGAGGGCGCGAGTGTGTTGGGGAACATGGACACGGGGGACGGGGACTGCTGGTCCCTGGGAATGGGCGGTTGTATTGTGGACTGGGGCGCGTTGAAGCCGACATAGTTTTCGGGTGCAAGGACAGGCCCAAGAAGGGCGATAAAGTCTTCGTGTGAGGCCTCTGGGAGGGGGTTGTGGTTGATGACGGTGCGGGCGTCGGTGTCGCGGGCGTGCACGACCCAGGCAGAGGGCACGCCGAGGCCGGGCCAGATTTTGCAGTATTTTGTGCGCACGCCGACTGCTTCGAGGGCGTCGCGGAGACGGGCCGCGTCGGCGTTTCCGCCGAGGGAGGCGATGAGCATGGGCTCGACGTCGCCTGCGCTGGGGACGGTGGCGGCGAGCTGGGCGAGGAGGGCGAGGACATGGGCAGCAGCGCCGCCGCGCGAGGTGATTACAGACTGTGCGCGGTTGACTGTGCCGGGGTTGGGGTGCGAGTGGAGGAGGAGAGAGTGGGTGAGGAAGACGGTGCCAGTCGCGAAGATGCGGAGGGGAGGAGGGACGAGGTTTGGGATCGTGTCCCTGCGAAGACGCGCCATGACAGTGCGGGGCGAAGGAAGCTCAACGCCGCCAGCCATGCTCGTCTCTTCCTCTTCTTCCTCCATCGATTTAACCAAGTCGCACATGTCAAAAACATCCGTGACAGATCTCCATGGGGAAAACGGGGGCAACCATTGATGGGACTATTTAGCAACTGCTCACGAACATGAAGACAAGCAATCACGCCGTAGAGACGATTCTCATTCGCCTCAAAGTACCAGACCATCCCTACCATTGGCTACTCGCAGGAACCAGATGTGATGGGGCAATTCCAACAGAACGCCTTCCAACGGCGAAATTTTGCTAGTCAAAGTGCATGCGATTGCCGTATGTACATACAGGCGCCGGTGTATCCCTTTTAGGTCCTGTCTCGGCGCCTGCACAACAACCTGGCGTTTGCCTGATCCATCGTGCTGTATACAGAGTGGGGACGCAGCATGGACTCAGAACGTAAGTGTACCTTTCTGTTGATGACGTGTAGAGCAACGAAATGACGTGCCCACTAGTTCAGCTGTTGCACGCACTAGCAAGATCGCTCGCGACCTGGTTTGAGCGAGAAAGGAGAATCAGTTACATTGACGAGGCGATCAACCTCGGCCGTGAAGCGCTGCGGCGTTGCCCACCCGGACATCCAAAGCGACCAGATTCTCTGGCCTGTCTTGCCACTCATCTCGGTGATCGTCACGAGAAGCTCGGAACAACGAGAGACCTTGAGGAAGCCATTATCCTTGATCGAGAGGGGCTCGACCTTCGTCCACAAGGACACCCTCTTAGACCCAACTCTTTGAACAACCTTGCTCGTCATCTGTCCATTCGGTATGGCCGGCTCGGGGAAATGCAAGACCTTGACGAGGCCATTGTTCTTGGCCGAGAAGTACTCGACCTTTTCCCGCAAGGGCACCCTCTTCGAGCTCGCTCTTTGAGCAATCTTGCGGCTTATCTCGACGCTCGGTATAAGCGGCTTGGGGCAATGCAGGACTTCAACAAGGCTATTGTCCTCAACCAAGAAGCACTCAGCTTTTGCCCGCAAGGGCATCCGGATCGGTCCTTGTCTTTGAACAACCTCGCAGTTCGTCTTTCCACTCGTTTCGAGCAACTCGGTGCAATCCAGGACCTCGACACGGCCATTATTCTCACTCGAGAAGCCCTGGATCTTTGTCCTCCAGCTCGCCTGCGATCAACTTTTTTGAACAATCTCGCAAACGATCTTTCTACTCGACACCAGCACCTCGGGGCAATGGAAGACCTCGACGAGGCCATTGCCCTCGGCCGAGAAGCATTCGACCTTCGCCCGCAAGGAGATCCTGACCGGTCGTTTCCCTTGAGAAACCTTGCCATTCGTCTTCTTGACCGGTACAAGCAGCTCGGGGCAATGCAGGACCTCGACAAGGCTATTGTCCTCGCACGAGAAGCACTCGACCTTCGTCCCCCTGGGCACCCCTTTCGGTCGAGCGCTCTGACAAGCCTCGCACTCTGCCTCTCTGCTCGGCACGGGCAGCTCAAGGCGATGCAGGACCTCGATGAGGCCACCGCCCTCGACCGAGAAGCGCTAAACCTTTGTCCGCAAGGACACCCTTGGCGGTCGATCCAACTAAACAACCTTGCAACCTGTCTCTTCTCTCGATACGGGATACTCGGGGCAACACAAGACCTTGATGAGGCCATTGTCTTTGGTCGAGAAGCACTTGGTCTTCGCCCGCAAGGACGCCCTGATCGGCAGATGACTTTGATTTGCCTTGCCGAGTGTCAGTTCGCGCGGTACAATCAACTACGGGCAATGCAGGACCTCGACGAGGCCATTGCCCTCGGCCGAGAAGCACTCAACCTTTGCCCCCAAGGACACTTCAGCCACTCTTTGTTTCTGAAGTACATTGCAAGCTACTTCCGTAGTCGATTCACACAGTCGAAGGAGTTGAGAGATATAGAGGAGGTGTTCAATCTCTTTACTCAACTCCAGCATGTCAAACAAGTCGTGTCCTCCGTTGATCTGTTTGCCGCCAGGGCATGGATCCTCGCAGCTGAAGATTTCCAACATCCCACGTTACTTCTTGCATATGAGACATTTCTTCGACTGCTTATTCAACATCTGGCCACTCTCCCGTCATTGCCTCAGCACCTTGTCATCCTCAAGGAACACACGACGTCGCTCGCGGTGGACGCCTTCTCGGCTTGTCTCCGCAACCGCTCTCCTACCCGTGCAGTTGAGCTCCTAGAAGAGGGACGGGGTGTCTTCTGGAATCAGCTCACTCGTCTCCGTTCTCCCCTTGATGAGGTTATTGCATCTGGCCCTGCAGGAAAGAAGTGGGCAGACGAATTCACACGGCTGGTCTCCCTCATTCGCAGCGTCCTCAAATCTGCTAGTGCAGATCAACATGGACAACTGTACCATCTGAACTTCCAATTGCAAAAAGTCGTCACTAACATTCGCGAGCTGCCTGGTCATTCCCGCTTCCTTCTTCCCCCGCTGTTCCCAGATCTCCAACGCACAGCCAGTGGGGGACCTGTCGTCATCGTCAATGCGAGCCAATATAGCTGTGATGCTCTCGTCGTCTTATTCGACCAAGATCCTGTTCATATTCCATTGCAGATCACACAGGAAGGTGTTGAAGACCTGTCAACGGAGCTCCATACGTTGACCGTGCACGCAACCAGAGACGACGTGACAAGGGGGCTCGCGTCCTTCTTACGCAAACTCTGGGACCGGATCGTTTCGCCCATCGTTGATGTCCTCCAGACAATCCATCCATATCAATCGCGTATCTGGTGGTGTCCCACCGGGGAGTTTACTGCATTGCCACTGCACGCCGCTGGGCCGTATAGGAAGGGTCAGCGGAATCTCCCTGACCTCTATATCTCGTCTTACACCCCAACCCTCACTGCCCTCATTCGAGCCCGACGGCCCGACCCGTCTGGTTCTCCATCCAAAAGCAAACGTTTTATCGCCATTGGTCAAGCCAAAGCCACCGGCGAGAATGAACTCCCTTTCGTAGATGTGGAATTAGACAAGATCGGTCAGCGCGTGAGCAGACTCGCCACGTTCACGCGCATGGACGGAGAAGAATCCTGTATATCTAGGGTCGCTGAAGAGCTGGGCAAGAGCGAATGGGTACACCTTGCGTGCCATGGTCTCCCAAATCCGAAAGAGCCGTTTGAATCGGCATTCGCTCTCCATGATGGTTATTTTACGATCCAACGCATCACCGCGTGCGACTTGGTGAACCCAGAATTTGCGTATCTCTCCGCGTGCCATACGACGGTTGGAGACCAAGAGAGTCCGGACGAAGTGATCCACCTTGCGTCCGCGATGCAGTTTGTCGGCTTCCGTTCCGTGATTGGGACGATGTGGGCGGTGGATGACGGCGAGACGAGCAAGATCACGTCGGCATTCTATCAACGTATGATGGATGAACACGGTCGACTGGATTATACCCGGGCGGCATTTGCGCTGAACCAGACGATGAAATCTGTGAATGTACCGTTTGATCAACGCATTCTTTATATCCACATCGGAGCCTAGTTCTAGTACCCATTCGTTTTCTATCTCGTCGTGCGTTCCCTGGACTCTTACTCGCTGTTCGTGACCGCTGCCAAATACTTATATTATTCTGGTCTCCCAGCTGTACTTCAGTTCACCGCAGACACACCAGAGCCCATATTACTCGCGCTGTAGGCTTGGTAATGCAGAAGAGAACGGTCTGAGGTTGGACAAGGTGCATGGCATGCGATAAACATACTCACTCTCGATAACCGAGGAAACATGCTGTGCATGTTAAGGTGTATGTTTCAACTTCGTTCTTTTCGCCCTCCTGCTTCCTGCCTATTCATACCGTGGTCCCGCAACATAGTACAGGTATGGTACCATCTAACTGTCATCTTGTATCGCTCAGTCTTGCCATTACAGAAGCAGTGTAATGTATCTTGCCTCTTCGTCGGCCCCAGTGTAAAACCACCTTGCAGCAAAGAGTCGATTGCCCAATATGGATGCAAAAGGTACTTGTGTCTTTTTGTCGGCAATTTGAGGAAGGGATGGAAGCCAGATACATCCACAAGGCGATCCAACTCGATCGTGAAGCACTAGAGTGTTGCCCACCCGGCCATTCAAAGCGACCTCACTGTCTGACTTGGCTTGCAATCCATCTCAGGACTCGATACCACAAGCTTGGAGCAACGAAAGACTTCGACGAGGCCATTAGTCTCTGCCGAGAAGCAATTTACCTTTACCCACAAAAAGCCCCTCATCGGTTGATATGTTTGCACAAACTTGCCGCTGAGTTGTGGACTCGGTACGAGCGACTCGGGGCAATGGAGGATCTTGACGAGGCCATTGCCCTGAACCGAGAAGCATTCGGTTTCCTACCGAAGGAACGCCCTGATCGCTCAACCTCTCTGAACGACCTCATGGTTCAACTCTCCACTCGATATGACCAACTTGGGACACTGCAAGACCTTGACGCAGCCATTACCCTCAACCGAGAAGCATTTGGGCTTTGCCCACAAGGACATCCTGATCGATCGGGTTTTTTAGTTGACCTTGTAGTTCGTCTCTCCACTCGGTACAAGCACGTCGAGTAAATGCAGGATCTTAATGAGGCCATTGTCCTTGGCCGAGAAGCACTCGTCCTTTTCCCGTGAGGACATCCTGCTCGATCGGTGTCATTAAACAACCTCTCAAGTTATCTTTCCACTCGGTTTCAACACATCGGAGAAATGCAGGACCTTGAAGAGGCTATCGTTCTCGGCAGAGAAGGACTCACTCTTCGCCCTCGAAATGATCCTGATCGGTCGGCGTCTTTGAACAACCTTGCACTTTCTCTCTTCACTCGGCACCAGCAACACGGGACAATCCAGGACCTTGATGAAGCCATTGTCCTTATCCGAGAAGTGCTTGAACTTCGCCCGGAAGGACACCCTTTTCGATCTCGCGCTCTGAGCAACCTCGGCGAATATCTTCTCGCTCGATACGAGCAGGTTGAGACAGTACAGGACCTGGATGAAACCATTGTCATCTCCGGCGAGGCACTCCACCTTCGTCCCCACGGCCACCCTCTTCGATACAACTCTTTGAATCATCTTTCCACCCGTCTTCTCGCTCGCCATAACCAGCTTGGGGCGATGCAGGACCTTGATGAGGCCACTTCCCTTAGCCAAGAAGCGCTCGACCTTTGCCCGCACGGTCACCCCGATCGGCGCTTGCCTTTGAACAACCTCACGCTCGGTCTGTCTACGCGGTACAAGCGGATCGGAGTGATGCGGGACCTTGGTGAAGCCATCGTCCTCGATCGAGAAGCACTTGACCTTCACCCGCCAGGACATCCCTATCGGTTCGTGCCTTTGGAGAGCCTCGCAGATGATCTTTCCACCCGGTACAAGCAGCTCGGAGCAGTGAAGGATTTCGACGAGACCGTTAAATCTCCGTCGAGAAGCCCTTGACCTTCTGCCCCAAGAACGTCTTAGGGTCCGGCGTGGGTAACGCCCCCGACGAAAAAAAGTCTACACCATATATATATCTTGTCATCATGACGGTTCATGGACCCTACTTCATTTATGACGAATTCGGCCATGCTCGAGTCGTAAGTCAATAGTAATGTTGGGCTGGAGTTGCTGGTCCTCATACAACTCATTGTGATTTGAAATAACGGAACTGGTATACTAGAGGAATGTTGTAGAGAATTAGATTATAATTTCAGAATCATGCTGCATCACCTTTACTGTGAGGGATGATGTATGCAGTGTCACAGATATGTACCAGCTTTGTCATATTTTTTGTTCTCAGCGAGATCACCAATGGCAATATTCTCACAATCAATGCATCACCACCAGCTATCTCAGGGAGGTCACTGCCCTTTGTGCTGAGGACTGCAAATGCAACAAAGCGAAGCCACTTGAGAGAGCCATTCGATGTCTTTGAGTGGAGTGGAATGGATTTGACATGGCTCGCTTATTTTGCATGCAGACATAGATCTCAACCATGCTTCTTGGCTGATTCTGTATCTGACCTGATATAGAGTCAGGCTAGAAGCATGGCTGAGATCACAAAAACATTTGTATAGCCTCGTCTGCATTGCTCCGAGCTGGCTGTACCGAGTGGAGAGATCAGCTGCGAGGTTGCTGAAAGAATTTGACCGAAAAGGGTGCCCTTGCCAGTAGAGGTCGAGTGCCTCTCGATCGAGGACAACAACCTCATTAAGATCCTGGATCGACCCGAGCTCGTTGTACCGACTGGAGAGACGAGCTGCAAGGTTGTCCAAAGACACTGGTCGATCAGGGTGCCCTTGCAGACAGAGGCTCAGTACATCTCGGTGAAAGACAATGGCCGTCTCACGGTCCTTCATTGTTCAAAGCTGGTCGTAACGATTACCATGATGAACTGCGAGCTGAGTCAAAGAGACAGATCGCTCTGGACGGGTGGGTGGGCAAAGTTCCAACGCTTCACGATCAAGGTCGATCGCTTCATCGATGCAACGGATTCCCCTTCCTTGCTCAAACTCGACGATGAGAGACTTTGCTCGTGTATGCGACAGTTCGGCTGGTAGTTGTACCATTGAGTCACTGCTCTGCGCCAAAAGGACTGGAATACCTTCAGAGTCTATGCTCACCAGACTGCATAACCGATTGGAAAAAACGTTAGGCTGTTGTACGAGTCTTCCACCACGTCTCCATCGTTCGTCGAATTGTTCTGGTGCTAATGCCCGTTGCTCGTGCAATTTGGCCGGGCTTCATATGAGTCGACATGACAACGGTCTACTCTTTCGCAGCTTGAGGGATGCTTCTACGATTTTCGTAGGGTACGTTGATGCCCACAGGTCCGAGTTTAGTTGGTATTCGGACGATTTTCGACTCCGACCGGGCAACCCGGCCATCATTCTGCCACGATCGCGCCTGGAACGAAAACCACATTCCAGACAAGCCACAAATTTTAAAGTGGTATCCTTTCCTATAGTACACCCCTTTCCCCTAACGACCAAACTCTACAAGTGATGGTTTAGGTGGGAGTGATGAAAAGTTGGTAGGGTTCCCTGTTCTCCCCACGCGCTTTTCTCTCCCGGCGCTCCGCCCGCTTCTCGCGCCGTCCCTCGCGTCTCTCCCGCCTCGCCGCGCGACGTGCGTGTCTGTCCGACACGGCGGGCTGACCGTGCCCATGCCCGTGCCCATGTCCATGGTCGTCCTCAGACGAGTCATCGTCCGATGAGGAATCGTCGGTACGCTGACGCAACCCATTCGCCATGCGTTGCTGGTTCGGATCGCCGACCGGCGCAGCGCCCAATCGGCCGCTCAACCGCTCGGATGCCTGGCAGAGCACCACCTCCATCCGTCTCGGTCCGAAAAAGTACTATGTATCATTCAGAGTCGGTGAGTTAGAACCGTCCATGCCAGCAACGAGACTGACGTGGTTCCAGTGATCGACGAGATCGCCCGCTGCCTGGCGGTTCTTGTACTTCATCCTCTTCTCGATGCCCATAGTTGCGATGAACCCCGCTGTGGATCAGATTGGGTCGTTGGTTCCTTGAACGTGTAGAGGGGCGACGATGGGATACGCACTGAAGAAACTCATACCCGTGACCAACGGGATGGCGTTGGACCGGATGCGCTGCGCGGGCGAGAGTGATCCCGCCTTCTTGACATCCGCCAAGAACCTGTTACGTGGTCACCAATCGTCAGTCACCTCAGCCACCCACCACCACCAAGTCCAACGCACCGTTTCCAGTCCTCCTCACTGACGTCGTGCGTCGCAAACGGATGCGGGTTCAGCTGGCACGGCGGCGGCAGCTCCGGGAACCCCTTCGAGAGATCCTTGCTGTTCGAAATCAGACACATGGACGGGAAGGGGTTGTACGGAAGCTGCGGCAGGGGCTGGCGGTGCCACATTGGTGGGGGCCTTTGTTGCCGAAGAAGGCGCCGAGGGACATCAGGAGGCCGCCTTGTTGGCCGTCTTGGGAGCCGGATGCGGAGGGGTCTGCCTGGGGCGCGGGTGCTTGGTAGGGGCCAGTGTTGGGCGGCGGGGAGAGGGAGATCTCTTGCGGTGGGCCCTTGTGATCGTACGCCGATCCTTCCTGGGGATGACTCTGGGCATACCCGTAGTCGGGCGGGGGACCTTGTGGGGGCGGGTAATATCCTTGCGGGGGCTGATTCTGGGACGCCGAGGCATATACTTCTGGCGCGCCATCGCGGGAGGCATACGGGTCCTGTGTGGGCGGTGGGTATGAACCCTGCTGGGGGGACACCCAGTTCGAATGAGGGTCCTTCTCGTTGGGGTACTGGGTCATGGCCGATCGATGTGATTTCGTTTGAACATGGACGACCGCGGAATTATATACATCGTATTCTATTGTCCGCGTACCGCCCCATCGTCGGCTGTGCTGCGGGTTCTGATGTCAAGGCGTTGCATCACGGATTCATCAGCGCCATCGGGTATGCGTAGCGGGCTTGAGGCAAAGGCAGTACATGTACTGTGCTACCATCAGAGTCGTGGGGGTGTAGTGATACATGCATGAAATGTGGGGGTCCGAAGGAACACATCAATGAAAACAACGTGTGTGGAATGACCATCAAAGACGGAAAAAAGTAAGAAGCGCGCACAGCGTGCGAAGTAAGATATCATAAGAGGGGGGATGCGTACGTAGCATATATGATGTGATCAGAAGAGAAGCCGAATTCATTCATACAGATGAGCGTGGCGCAAGTGGCGTGCATGGGAATATGAGGAGTCCGATGAAATAGATACAGCTGCAAGACGGATGCGAACGTCTGCGGGTTCTGTCAGGATATCTCCCTCGCACAAGCCGAGCGACGTACTGCGTGTAAAGCAATGACCTCTGGTTAGGTCCCCGAGAACCAGCCAAGAAAACGGAAAAGCCAACCCAACACTGGACCAAAAACACGTCAACTCTCTAGATCGCAGCCAAAGAGCGCATACACTCACGTTGGCTGACCACGATCCAACAATAGAGTGTGACGAAACAAATCTGTTCGCGCACACGGTTCGCATTCCTCTCACGCTGCAGCTAACAGGTCCGAGTTGAGTTTCATAAGCATGGAGTGGTGAGCAAGACAGGAATGGATGTGTCAGGTTGGGAAAAGTGTTTCCCTATGTCGCATGGCGAGCATTGTAAGCAGATGAACTTACAACCGGTGGACGCGGAGGACGCTCTGCTGGAGCAGCACCATGGATCGCCAGACCAGCTGGGACCTCGGCACTGGGTCGGTCGAACGACCCGATGGGGAGCGAGAGGGCTTGTTTTACGGAGACGACGGGCGTTGTGTCGTCCGACGGATGGGGTTTTCGGGGGAGAACTTCTGTGAGGCCCAGGAAGACACGGGAGGGGCGCCGTGCAGGTACAATGTTGTCGCTGGCATCGCTCTTGTCGCTTGGTTCGTCGGAGGACTGGTGTTTTATGCCCGCGATGCGAAGACTTCTTCTCTTTACGAGACCGGGCGGGACGGGTGGCTCGCGTACGGTGGCGGGGCGCAGTTTTGGATGGGCCTTGAATCTTCCGAGCGGGGGCTGTGTCAGCGGGAAGGATTTTGAGATGTGAATGGGCCAGGGCGGCAACTGGGCGTGGGAATGGGCGGTGATGGCGGACGATAGCGGGAGGAAAGGGTCGGTCGGTGAACCCTGGGCTGGGGGAAACGGATATTCGAAGCGCTGCGCGCCTAGATCAAAGGGAGTACCCATAATCTGTGGAGCGACGGTGAGAACGGGCAAGAGTGGAGTTGGGTGGAGCGGTCATACGACCGGTTATACTAGGACTACTACCATGACGACGTCAACTGACCTCGCTGGACGAGCTGGAGGAGAAGCTGCGGCCAGAATCCGAGTACGGGGTGTCTGAGACTGGCTGGTTGTTTGGATTGGGGGGAGGAGGAGGAGAAGGGGGCTGATGGGAGGGCATTGGAAGGGGTGCTGCGTTGGACCAAGAAATACGGCCGGGACATTTACCGACCACATGTGACATGAGGACGGCTGACTGTCAGCCAACCCCTCTCGCCGCCGCCCACCCTCCTCCTCCCCTTGAATCTCCCCAGAGCGCGACAATAATAATGCCGCAGCGTCCTCCTGGCTGTTTCACCGCCCTCTGGTTCTCCTTTATCGGATTCATTGCCAGCATCTTCAAGACGTCGCACGCGCCTGTCCTCCCCATTCCCGTCACCGCAAAGGCCAACCCCACTTCTGCCTCCGTCAGGGTGACTCATCAGAGAATCAACCTTCCATACAGCGCCTGGGTAAAAGAACCGTCACCCCTGAAACCCACAGTAACGTCCCCCATTTCGTCTTCGGCCCGGACATCCCCGGCCTGCCGCTCTCGCTCTACTAGTACAACTCCAAAGCGCACATCCGCAGACCTATTTCACCCCCCCGCAAGTCCATTTCCAAACATTTCCTTGTCGGGCATATTCGCAACGCCCCCCTTGTTGGCATCCCCGCGTCCTCCGTCCCTTGGCCGCCTCTCCCTCGCGAGTCCGCCCGTTGTCCAAATCCTGGCATCACCACCCCCCTTTCGGGGTTCACCCAATCCCTCGTTTCACACAATTCACTCGGCGTCACCCCGTACGCCGTCCTCAGGCTCTGCGGTAATCGTCCACCTTGATCGTAGCACATTCTCTCCTACCACCATGTCAGACGGAAGCTTGGAGGTCATCTCCCTCGGCGATCCACGTCCTTTCCTCGGTTCTCCTGTCGACGTAGCGGACATTGGTCGTCTCCCGTCCCCTTGGAGTCCAATCGGAAAATCAACGTCGGCAGATGTATGGATGTCCGTCGACGGGTTACTCATGAACGCAACTGGCCCTGTGATGAGTACCCTCCAGGACGACTCTCCCGCGCCCAGGATAGCCATGGTCTCTCTATCGCGCATCTCAACTTCCTCTATCTACTCGTCGCCCTCGGCCCTCGACGCGCTCGGTATTTCCGTGTTCGTCGACCTCGACAAAGTAGGAGACGAAGGCGACATCGCTACGAAAGCGGACTCGAGGAGCGTTCTCAAACTGAACACAGTCGGCGGCCAAGACCACCCGGCGTTCATCACCCAAGGATCCCGAACGCCTCGCAAGCGGCGGGACACGCTCCCCTCCGTAACACCCCAGGCGACGACCTGCAGCGCTCGGGCCACCAAATGTCTCTCGACCCCTCTAACCAAACTCGACAATACCAGCATGAATCACATTCGCAGTGCCACCTCCATCTCCTCCATGGCGTACGAACTCCGAATGGGCCTATTCGCCGACGGACGGAGCATAACGGCGTTTGAGAACATCATCTCGTTGCTCGATCAAGCGAGCCCCGAGTCCATTCGGGCGACACCGGTGCGTAATGACGCGATGCACCCCGTGGTGGCCGGTTGACCGGATTTGGGGGGTACACCATGACTCGTATCGATCTCGTGTCTGCACGTTTGTGTTTGTTGGACAGTCTTGTTTCTTTCTGTGTGTATGTCTGCTCGTCTGTCAACGTAATCGGTCTCTTTGATGCTACCGGAATCCGAGATTGCCATTCCCTGGGCCTTGTTGAAACTACGACCGACACGTTTGTCGCGTACGCTGCGATCATATGGAGAACAAACGGACTAACCTCCAAAGGACAGGACGGACAACACGATAACATCATCCGCACCCCGCCTCGTGTCCCGCTCAAGTTACGCCAGCCACAAGCTGCCTTGAAATTTGATTTTGAACAAGGCCACGTCGAAAAAGATATATGTCCGACTTGATAAGCCTCTTGATCCCATCGGATCTAAAGGGACCGGCACCACCGATCTGGGGAGTAAATTCCGACGTCGCTCTAAAAAAACGCTCAGGGATATTTTCACAAACTACTCACGATATGGATTATGTTCTTCCATCTTGCCTCGTGGCCTGCTACCCACAACTCAGATCTGGCTGACAGAGCCATGTATTACCATCCACATCGTACAAAAATTTCTACGATTCGATCGCATCACATCCGAAAGGACTCGTGTCACTGACCCAGTGGGATAAACTCCTCGCTCCAAAAAAATCAGCGACGCGCGTACGGACCTTCCACGATACGCTACCAATCCACATGCCCTGCCTCGTGTTCCCGTTCGACGGTACACCATTCACCCCTACGCCTCGTGCCCCTCAAGTTGCGCCAACCACAATTCGGCTCTGATGACCAAAAACGGGTAAACGGAGGCGCTGAACGCCTCCTGCTGGGTGTTATCATATTTCCCGAGCTATCTGCTTGTCCATTACACTCTGATCGATTACAGATTACAGCAAGCAACGTTTCCCGCCTGAGACCGTGCGGTCGTCCTAACCCGAAATGCGACCTTGATCCTGATCCACGTAACGCCGCTGCCTGAGAGGGTATGACAATGGCCACTGCTTTGGGCATCATTTCGCGGGCAGGTGGCTTATCGGATCGCGTTGACGGCCGGTATTTCTATATCGGCAAAGACGTCAGGAAAGTAGTGGGCTTGCGTCCGTGCTTGGGCTTGCCGTCGCCGTCCTTGTTGGTTCGACCGGATCAACACACTATCAGTGAGAACTATTTTCCTTGTTCTTGTTTTCGTCTGAGTGATCCGATGGATAGGGAGGCATTGACGAGCAACTTGATAGGTGCCTATATCGCCCAGGAAAAGATGCGGGGCCGGCAAGATGCTCAAGAAGTTGATGTTTGGATCAAGCTTCAGGTGGCCGTGCAATCGGAGCTGGTGCGGTACGTACATATGTCCTATCGTGGAAAGCACTCATAGGGACCTGATATTCGTTTCGCCCTGTTTTCTCCTGGGATTCATGTTCATGTCCGGTGTATAGTTGTGGCGGTCCCGAAGAGCGATGTCGTGACCAGTGTGAGTCTGTCCACGAGGGGTGCCCTGGTGGCAGGTCAGTGTGAAAACTCCCAAAGCCTCAAGCCTGTCATCTTTTCATAATGTCCAAAGGAACGGCCGTCGAATCCCCGCTGCTATCTTTTTATTGCAAATGAATGAAACCCGGACCGGGTTCTCATTCTTCATTTCCTTCCGCATGATGTTGTCACGGTACCTGATGCATCATGGACACGTAAGTGAGGGTTGTCTTGAGACGAGTCCGACCGGCGGATTTCCTGACGGCTTGTGTCGCTGTCATTTGCGAAAAGAGGTGTTAGGCTCGTCAACGGGCGGAGCCGTCAAATGGCCACCAAACTCGATTTCAAAAATGTGCTTACAGTCTCCGCACAACCAGCGCCCATTTCAAACAAGGCTCGGCCCGCCCCACCATTTCTACTTTACGTGATACGCACCTTCGTGTCGCAATCGTTGGGGACGAGTCCATATGGGTGACCCTATAAAATGAAAGCTTGGGGTTAATGCTAGTTTCACCTACTTGCATCGTGTTCTTCATCTTGTCGAATGAACCGTTTGAGGTCCCCCGATTGGAGTGATGATAAGGGTGAATGTGATTGAGCCGTGTGATAGGAGGAGGTCATGGCGTCGGGACCTTCCGAGAGAATTGAGTCGAGCCGAGGGGTCGACTCGCCAGTGTCGTGTACGAGGCCCTCTCTTCCATCCATTCTACCATGTTCTCCGCACTTTTGTGAGTATCCCCACATCCTCCGCTGGTTAGTTCTCAAAAAAAGAGTCACTCAGCAACAGCTCCACCGTCGATCCAAAATCGCCCAACTTTCACCCCGTTTCTGGGTTTGAGCCCAAGACGTCGGCGTCCGACCTGTTTGGCGATCTGCGGTCGACCGACTTGGAGTGGACGTGCTCGGGTGGCTTCGTGACAGAAACACAGACGTTTTACCATTTCCTCGAAGATGAGACCATACTCATGTGTCAAGTCATTCACTCGTCCATCGGGTCAGTCTTGACATCCATTTATCTCCCATGTCGTAACCGACGCCGTTGATCATCAGCATGTGGTACCCAACCATCCAGTTCACATGCAAGATATACACGCCCAAGAACGGCGAGACGACCTGGCGCTCCATCAACGTGACCAATTTCGTCACCCCACCCCCAGGTCTGGACAAGCGCTCGTGCAAAGCAGACCAGTTCTCCATCACATGCAAACCCTCCGCGGATCCGTCCTTCCCAGAAACATACATCATCCGCGCCAACCTCTCGGATGACCTCCAGCTCTCTCTCGACGTCTCCCGCCCCGCCTCAGCACCCGGCTTCAAAGTCGGCCAGGGTCCCAAGGGCGGGTTCTCTTACTTTGGCCCGGACGTGAACAAACCCGATGGATACGTCGTCCACCGCTTCTGGCCACACACCCTCGCGAGCGGACACGTCATCCGCAAAGGCCAAGCCATCACCGTCAACGGCATCGGTATGCTCGTGCACGCCATCCAAGGCATGCGACCCAACCTCGTCGCCACCCGGTGGAACTTTGGCAACTTCCAGAGCCGCGCGCACGGCGGGGTGTCCGCCATCCAAATGGAGTTTACCACGCTCGATTCGCACGGCCGGCATGGTGCGGGCTCGGGCGGGGTCACCGTCAACGTCGGCTCGCTCGTGCTGGGTGGGAAACTGGCGGTCGTGACGGCGGAGACGAAGTGGCCGGACGAGGTGCCCGAGGAGTCGGCGCCCGTCATCTCGCGCGTGACGCATGTGGAGCCTATCCAAGATCCTGATACGGGGTACAGGAAGCCGACCGCGCTCGACTTTCGATGGGCGGGGCCGTCGATATTGAGCGTCCCTCAGAGCACCATCTCTGCGTCGCTCTACGTTGACGTGGGCGACCTCGCCGCCCCGAAGGGGTTGATTGAAAAGGTCGACGTGTTGGCGGAGATACCATACGTGATCAAGACGATGGTCAATTACGTCGCAGGAACCAAACCATATATCTATCAGGTCAGTTCTATCATCCGGTTCGCAGCGTTTGCTGACGTGGTCGCGTTTCGTTTTTAGTGGCAAAATAAAGTGAAGCTGGTCGTACGTGGTCAAGACAATATCCTTCCTGGAATGTCGGATGGATTAGAGATCGAGGGATTGTTGTTCAACGAAGCTTCTTTCATCTCCTAGTTGGGCGATCGGAAGCTTTTGCGATCATATTGAAATCATCTTGTCGTAATATAGCTGCTACAATGTATGGAATACTAGCTCGGGGGAAGATGTAATGCTGTTGTGAAGTTACTGAGTAAAAGTCTTCGGAAGTTGCTGAACTGGATATCTGAATGTTCAAAGTCTTTAACTATAATCTTTAGTCCATGTCACCCTGTCCATCAATCCAACTCACTGGCACAGCCAAGGTTCAGTGTTGTTTGCCCAATGGTGAAGAGTGCCATTCATCAGTAATCCATACATTTTCTTTGGCTGTCTGCTGTGACTTTGTCAGACTTCACCAGACTTTGTCAGGCTTCATTAGACTTCATCAGAGTTTCCAAAGTACAATCACTGGTCCAAGTTGGCTACAGGCTCCAAAGTAGAACACAGCTCAAACCAATGGTACGACTAAAAGGCAATGGTATGTGAATGATGATCTATATACTTGTTGACATAATAAGCCTGGAATGCATTAAGAGAGTCTGTGAAATGAAAGTTAGTAGGTACCAGGTCAGCTCCATAAACTGGGATCAAATGTGCAGGACAGAGAATGGTATTCAGCAAGACAACTGCATGAATATGTTAGCCCTGATGATCCTCCTTGGGTGCCACAATCCATGTTCCTGTCAAAATGTCAGGCTGTTCTGTGACCTGCAAAACCAGTCTACAAGGGCTGTTGCATGATGCTGGCCTTGAGTTGTTTTTGCTCTTTGCATCCATGACAACCATCTTACCTGATGCAAAGATGAGCATCAGCAAACCATCCATTTTTCCACAGTGCTCACACACTCACAGTGCACTACAGGGCAAAAAAATGTAAATAGCACTGCAACCAAACAATAAGAGGGCATGTATCCAATTGTCAGAGGCTCCATAAGTATGGTGCTTGAGGTCTAGAACAAAAAAAGTTCACTTTTTGATGTTTTAGGATATTGTACAACACTGTACAGCACTGTACAGTGGGGGACCTATCTGTCACACTGTGATGACTGTGGCTGACTGTGAGATACTGTACAGTGTTGCACAACAACTCAGTGGTTTGCTGATGAGGGTGGTGGTCTTGGGTTCACAAACATGGGCATTGTCATTGCCATTGTGTGGTGGCATTGAATTGATGTTGTCATCATCACCAGGGTGTGTGGGGTTATGAGTGTGCTCAAGGAGGTTGGAATGGGGCTGGGCAGGGCACAGGGTTGATGGTGTTGTCATGGCACAAGTGAATGCTGACCATACAATGGTGATGAGCTGGCACTTGCTGGCACAGTGGAAGGGCTGTCAGCAGTGTGGTCAACTCCAACAACACGTGACTTTGTTGATTGAATGTCACTTAGTGTGAGAACGCTTGAGTAAGCAAGTTGGGTGCATGGGCTGAAAATTTCACTAAGTCTTTCAGCTCACCCATACTTATTCAAAGACAAGGACATGACATGACGACGCTGCAGCAGCCCAGTCACCCAACCCTCTTGCCACCCCTTGTCATGCCCATGTGACAGTTCTGTACCCTCCAATGGTACCCCCCACCCTGGCCATGTTTTTTCAAGCCTGGGTGCTCATCAACATCACCCACCTTGACTGTGTCCTTTTGAGCCCAAACACTTATCTCCCACCTCAACTGTCCTTTTTGAGCCCAGGCACTTGTTTCACACCCAACCATGCCTTTTTGAGCCCAAACACTTGTCTCCCACCTGGACTGTGTCCTCTGGAGTGCAACCACTCATCTCCCAAACCCAACCATGTCTATTTGAGCTTGAGTGCTCAGTCCACTCATCCCCCCATCCCAACTGTGTCTATTTGAGGGCCATAGTTCATCTCCCACCTGTGTGATTTTGAGTAGGGTCTGTTGTGGGTATGGATAACCTACATGGGTCATGGGTGTGGGTGCCCTGTGGGTGTGGGTGTGGGTATGAGCTCTAGACACCCACACCCATACCCACACCCACACCCACACCCACATTCACATAGTGGGTTTGACTGTATACTGCCCCTTCAAAATGATCTCTATACCTTTGTA
>JBBPMA010000110.1:0-36946 GCA_038090075.1 Xanthoconium purpureum
GTGCCATTGGGATATGTGATCTGGTGCGTGTCATTTCCGCTCGGGATACGTATTAGACTCGTCGAGGAAGCCTGGCACGGTGGCGGATGCGGACGCGGTGCCTTTTTGGCAAAACCCCCTTCCTCCATGCAAGTATTACATTATATATTAAGTATTACCGAACAAGCGTGGCAACTTGGAGTGAAACGGACGTCACGGTGACGGTGCGCGTGTCGTGCAACCTGCCCATGGTACAGGGCAACGGGTTCCACCTGGACCCGCCACAGCGGCGCCGCGTCCGGGAGGCGTCTTTCCATTGGCCAACCGATCGATCCGCCACTCGCAATGCCGAAACCACATACGACTCACGAGTGACTCATATGAGATCTGACGAGCGAGAAGAACATTGATCGTGATTTCGTGACGTTGTGTCATTTGCACATGCACATGCGCATGCTCGGACTCGGACTCGGATATGGAGATCTCCTATGTAGATGCGGATGATGGTGATTTCACATCAAGTATTTAGTACGACGGCTTTTCGCGTCGAGTGACGTTGTTTTGACATCACTCAATATTCAATTGCCAGCCAGATGCCAAGTCCGCCAGCTGGCGACTGTTGGTTGATCCGAACAGACATGCCCTCCCGTTTGGTAGTTGGTGTCCATCATCATGGTACACGGACTCACACGTTCGATAGATTCACTATTATTACGCCGTCCAATGGAGTGGAGTGGTGATATCAACCCGTGAGGGAAAAGCCCTCGTGCTGCGAAAATGTTTCGAAGCGTCTCATGCGAAAAAGAGATAAGAGAGAGGAAACACAGTCGGAGAAGGAGAATCCGAGCAGAGGGCATTCTCGCACGGAGACGCAAATAACCCAGTTATATTGTGATGGGCCACGCGTTCCTTTCCCCTTGCGTACATATGCAGGTACCCCAGATTTGCAATACGCGGTCTGCTTCGAAGGCTCGGATTAATGTACTACGTCCTACCTGCGTACGCCTCGATGACCGATTGTGGCTTGGAGTACACCCCGAGTGG
Organism: Xanthoconium purpureum; assembly: GCA_038090075.1. Lineage (NCBI taxonomy): Eukaryota > Fungi > Basidiomycota > Agaricomycetes > Boletales > Boletaceae > Xanthoconium > Xanthoconium purpureum. The sequence goes on from JBBPMA010000110.1 coordinate 1,024, forward strand.
CGTGTATTGAATGTCAGGGAAGCTGCACGATTCAGTCAGCAGTTTAGCAGAGTTTAGTGCCAAGAGGTGACCGACCCGAAAGCGCTTGGTCCCCCCAGCTCGAGGCCCCTTTGGGTGTTGGTCCATTGTGGCGCAGCCGTTATCCCGAGGACCAACACTCTCAGTCCATATTTATACTGCGGAGTGCCCAGCGCCGAACCGCTTTGGGCGTCGAGGACGGCAATAAGATCTGGCACGGTGGCTAGCATCTGCAAGGCAGTATATCAACAGCATTTTCGCGGTGAGAAAATTCACCGATGCAGTACCGTCATTTGACCATCCGGGGATGTATGCTCCGCGAACAGGTTCTCGTTCTTGAAGGGAATGGTTAAAGTGCCAGTGAACTTTGCCTCGGGTTTGTCTGGATCATCTCCCACATCTTCATCTGCGGAGAGAGCTGCGATGACGACTTCGCCAATCGTATGCCCTTTATACAATCTTGGAAATCATGAACCTCATAGCATTCTTGGGCGTAGGGTATGTCAAGACACACCTTCTGCCAACGTCGACGATCTTGCCGCTGAACAGCACTCTGGCTGTCTTGGACCCACCAACAGCATCGACGACGACTTGGCCGATCTGGTCAATGTTGGACTGCTTTCGCGCAAGAGCAATGGCTCTGCCAATGTGCCAGCTCAATGATACCGTGTTCACGATCACGGAAACACCCAGGTCCTTGACACGTAGCGGCCGGCCGGCCAGCCCCACAAATGTCCTAAATTTCTTGAGATCCGAAGGGTGAATGGCGATGCTGTACGGAAACTCACCCCATCTCGACACAAGCCGCTCGGAACGATGCATCGACGTCGGCATCTCTCTTCGCTTTCGTCATAATCTTTGTGGCGTAGTCAGGGCCGTCACGCCTTTGTAGGAAAGGGACAACCACCAACCATGACGTTACCATCCCCGCTCGAGATAGCGCATGGAAGAAGACTGGCGGCACGACCCGTTTTGTCGTACACGTTGGCAGTCGTTTGGTGCCACTGCAGAAGACTCTTAGTTTCATATGCGCATCGTTCTCGGATGCAACGATCGCTTACGGTTGGATATGCGCGACCCTGAAGCACGGATCTGTTACCGATGTCTGCGGGAAAGTGATCGTTGTTACATACCATGAAATCTCCATCGACGATCGGAATGTCGTAGTTCTTTGTGGCGGCTGTGATCATCTGGCGAAGATGTCAGGCAAAGAAAGAAAAAGTGGCAGATGATTCACGTTGATCATCCCGTTTCCTCCTCCGATTTCCAACGCACAAAGAACGTCAGGCTTCGTTATCTGCGCACCCGAATGAGACGCAGCCGCTATCAGTAGTGTGCTCAGATGCATACCCCCATAAACTCCCATAGCTCAGTGCTCGCTTCGTTGTACCTGTGAATGTGTTGCCAAGGGCGTCCTAGAGCTGCGGGCGCACGTACTCATTTCCGAGTAGCCTCTCGGAGCATACCTCCGGGCTGCCCAACGCGCCACCCCAGCCTATGAGTGCGTCGGGAGAGAGAGAACTCGGATCAACAACGCGGATGACTGCTCCGGCCCGCACCATCTCTCTTAGCTCCAGGAAGATATGCAAGGGTGAGCCACCTCCACCACAGCCCAGAACATAGCATCCGTCTGATATCCATTCAAGGTCGATTTCAGATAAAAACCACTGGTTGCCTTGCACCTTGGGTTTGTACGAAAGGATAGCTTCAGCCGAATCCAATGATGTTTCTTCGGGTAAGGCGTCCAGTGTTGTCGGGGTGACTGTTGTAGTATTCTCACTAGACGAGTTGGGGCTAGACTCTGCGTCGTCTATCTCGTCAGGGACCGCATTACCGCTCCAGTCACCTGCGGCCTTGACGTAGAAGCGGCATCTCCCAGTGGTATACGCGATAGGTATGACCTCGCTTTCTACAATGGAAACACGATCTGAAGCAGCACCAGAAGCTACTGCGCGGGCAATGGCGTTCGCTTCGATTGCTTTCCTCACTTCGGACACGGGCTTAGACGAAACATCTTCAAAGGAGTCGATGGTACTGGATATCTGCCTCTCGATGAGCTGCTGTCTGAGTGACGTCCGAGATGCCCTCCTCACCTGAGCGATAGCGGCACCAACCGCATTCGCGACGTCATAGTGAGGGAATCTATGCACCCTACTAACCCCAACAAGTTCGTCTGGTGCCAAAATAGATCCTCCGCCGACGAGATAGACGGGGATGTCCGTCGTTGACGTCTTCATCGCGTCCAGTGTGTTCTGCAACATGTTCTTGAGTGCCTTCTGTGCGCCATCGATTACGGATTGGTCAAGACCCGCTACACGGGAAACATCGCCAATGGACGCCCGTCCAGCAGCCACGGCGATGTCAGTAGCAGTAAGCACTGCACCATTGAAAATACGGGCTTCGGACGTGATTCTGTGTCCCACTGAATCCGGACCGATAGTTACCCGATTGGAATGAGAATCCTGGCGGACGAGAGAGCCACCTCCGAGCCCGATACTAAAACGGAAATTTGGGATGAACAGAGTTTTTAGGAGAACAACGTGTTCGATTACCTGGTGACATGAGGCATAGAGAAATTCAGCAACACCCCACACAGCTCGTGGCAGGCTGCAGCTTGCCGAGGGAAGCCGCTCGGCCTTGAAACCGGGATGTCAGAACCAGGGTTAGCTCGGGTCGGTTAGGGTGAACACGAACAGAAGCATTCCGATATCGGTCTGGGAATTGCGTCCGTGATAAGGTCCGAGAAACAGGAAGGGGACAGGGACGAACCGTGGTTCCTCCTATATCGACGACCAAGGCGGATTCTTTGGAGATGTCAGACTGGAGCGATGCAAGAAACGCAGCTCCCCTCATTGAATTGGTGGGACCAGAAGAGCTATGCAACCATCATGATCGGTATTTGATGCGAGATCATTCGTGGATTGAGACTCTGGGATGCAGGACATTAATGAGGACTCACAACGTCCGAATGGGTAATTTAGCGGCCTGAGCGCAGCTGAGTAAGGTGCCGTCGTTACTCGTGATGAACACGGGGCATTTTAGGTGTAAAGCACGTGCTGCTTTCTGGAAGCCAGTGACTGTCTTCCTTGCATACCTGAGAAGCGAGGCGTTGAGGATGGTCGCGTTCTCGCGTTCCAAGAGGCCGATGTGAGCCACGTCCTTGGAACACACGATGTTGATGTGTGGTAGTTTGGCGCGCACTATGGAAGCGACGCGTTCTTCTTGGTTGAGGTTGGAGTCGATGGGGGCAAACACCGAGATGATCGCAAGTGCATGGGCGCCCTTTGAGTGCGTTCTTACGTTCCAATTACGGCAAGGTGAAACACAAGAAAGACGTGCCTCTTTGTCGATCTCGTCGCAGGCGGACTCGATCTCGGTGACGTTGACGCTGGCAATTTCGCTGCCATCAATCTGCAGCCCGCCCGAAAGGAGGAAGCAGGGGCCCTTTAGGACTGGCACCGAGAGTCAACGATGATGGGAGGATATACGAACGACGTACTGTGTGTGTTTCAGGTCGGGTGGAAAGCCGACGAATGGGGGAGTCCCGCGGGTGAATGGACCGCAGAGACGGATGACAGCTACCCGGTCTAGACGGGCAGGGTTCCTCTCGACGAGCGCGTTCACGAAATGCTAGAGGGTGTTGAGCCAGGGACGTGGTTGTGAGTTGGTGTGACATACGGTTGTCCCGATAGAGATTGCCTGGATATCGGATGCATGTGGGACCTGATCGAGGACAGATTGGATGGCACGCTGTATGCCCTGTGTGACATCTGGGGTTGTCGGGTGCTTTGCGGATGCGAGGACCTGGCCCTCTGATATGTTGAGCAGGACGGCGTCGCTGATGGCGGATGAGATTGACTACTAGGATATTGATGACGTACGTGTTGGTGCCTCCGACGTCGACGCCGAGACGGAGGATGGGCATGGGTGAAGCTAAGCGAGCAGGGATGCGAAATAGATTCCTGAAAAGGTAACGCTGGTTCGACTTGTCCCCCTCAGTCTCGCAAAATATTCTGACCAGCGGCCATCTTGCACGATGGCCAGCGCATCCGACGGTCTCGCTACCACTCTTTCTTCACTACCTGACCTCTCCCTAAACCCCTTCGCTTCCACCTCAGAGCGCAAGTTCCATCTCCAGCTCCTCCTCGACCACAAGGAGAAGCAGCTCCAACAAGCCGGCGCACTCGGCCAGCGTGTCCTCGCTCAGCAAATCGAGCTCGAGGAAAAGATCCGTCATCTCCACGACTTTGATTTCGACAGCGGCGACGACGACGAGGATCTCGACGCAGAGGCGAGAGAGCGCTACCGCGAACTCGCAGACACAATCAAGGCTTGGGACCTCGAAAACGCCCAGCTGTCCAGCGCATTCGGTCCAAAGGTGCATATCTCGTCTTCTAATCTCTCCCATGCCATTTCTCGCTCGTGCTCCTGCCTTCTTTCCGCGCCTCGTGGCTTCCGTGCGCAACGACCACCTCGCTCCCGGGTGTCTTGTGGGCCCCAGTCGCCACTTCGCCCACGCGGCGCACGCCCCAGTCACCCTACATCCTCTTTATTAGCGAGATCACGCGTCCCACGTTCACCAACTGCCCTTTTCCACTTTGTTTCCACCCGTTGCCCTTGCTTTGTTGCTCATTCCCACCTCTAGCCTCCTACAGAGGACACGCTTTCCCCACCAATCCCAGTCAAAGATCTCCCCCGTGATGAACCAGAACGCTCCAAAGCCTCCTCCTCTTCCGCTGCCCAGTCTCGTCGTGCCAAAAACGCAGCTCATAGAGCGGATGACGTTGGTGCGTCGCTCCATTTTCCATCACAACCGTCTCCTTCATTTCCGTCGACCAGAATTTGCATTTGAAATCGGCAGTGGTTTGCTCACCGAGGTCCGACGTCTCCAGAGCCTTCTCGGAGAGCGCGACAAGGCAATACAGGACATGAAGGAGGAAAAGGACGACCTCGAAAAGAGCATCGAATCCCTTCGTACCGCCCTTCGCTCACAAGAGCAAAGTTCAGGTGCGAACCCATCACCTCCACCTTGCGTATCTCTGATCCCGAACTCGACCAGACAAGTTCAAGGAAGAGAACTGGAACCTCGAGGTCACCCTCCAGGAGCTCCGTACCCAGCTATCCGACTCCCAAAGCACTGCACAGAGACTGGAATCCGAGCACAAACGGCTCACCAAGTTGCTTAACACAGCACGCGAATCCGCGGACCAGCACAAGAACGAAGCAGAGCGCACAAAGTCTGCGTTTGACGAATTCAAAGCCAAACATGACACCGAGTTTGCTCAGGCACGGAAGCACGCCGCTGGTCTGCAGCGCGACAAATCTGATTTACAGTCGGCCCTCGATGCTTTGAGAGCGGAAATGGCGAAAGCAAATAGGAGGCTGGGTCCCAAGTTCGGCTCTCCCCTCACGCCAGGCACAGGAGACACCAAGGACTATTTGACCCCTGCTACTGTTGACGAAGACGACGTGTTCACTACCGGAGGCGCATCCACGAACAGGAAACGCCAGGACACCTCCGCCGTATTCCAGTCAGAGTCCTTTGAGGACCTTGCTGATGTTTCCCCTGACCCTTCGCCTTCACGTCCATTCCACGCATCGAACCATCCCAACAAGGAAATCGAGGCGCTTCAGCAGCGACTCTTCCACGCGGAGCGGCAGATCAAGACACTCAAGGGCTCCCTTCATCGCGAGAAAGAGATGCGCATAGATTACAAGCGGCGACTAGAAGCCTCGCCTGGATATGTCCATGACGAGAACGAACCACCGGAGAACGAATTATTCGAGGACATTGATGCGCCAGCACCAACCACAAACTCCAAGCCGAGGCACAGGCTCACCCCGTTCCGTGCTGGCTCAGGTCGTGGTCGGAGAGGACGAGGTGGCGTTTCACTTGCCAGACGATTCGAGAGAGCTAGCCACACTTTTTCGCCAAACGGTGTCGATGCACTCGGCATCAAGTTAACCTGTCCTCCCCCTGTGCCCTCTATCCCAGGTGCCTTCCACGACCGGGAAGATGAATTTGACCTCGACACGTCTGATGACGATCTCCAGGACGAGGGAGAGATCCAGCGCGGTCTGGAAGTCTCACAGCCTGATCCAGCCTCAAACCGCACTAGCGTTGATGGAATGGACCCCGCTTTTGCAAATGTGTTGCGCAAGTCGGCGTCTTACAGTTCTCTCCAATCACGCACAAGTCCTCTACGTCGATCCGTTCTGTCGCGCAGCGGACGTGGCGGTGCTTCACGTCGTCCGCGCGGTGGAGCTGCATTCCAGGAAGCACGCCCACCTTCGCTCGTTGGACAGCCTGAGGCACTGTCTGAAGCACTTTCCACAGAGTTGGGCACAGGGATGACGAGCGTGGTTGAAGACGACATCCTTGACAAGGCGCCGGAGACCAGAGAAGCAGAGTGCCAGACTGACGAGGGTGGTGTGACAATATTAGTCCCCACTCTTGCTCCTGTTACAACCGACATTGGTGTCCAAGCCGAGATGGTTTCTTCCGCTACCGGCCCCCTTTCGGACACATCTTCCCAAACGAACGATATACCCCAACACACTGATATGGCCGTGCAGCATTTCCCAGGCGAGGACAACTCTCAGGCGGCGGTCACTTCTCCCTTGTCTAGACACCCTTACCACCCCGTCTTCTCCCCCACAACCCGTCGCACGACATTCATGCAGTCCGATTTCACCAAGTCCGATGATGGCAGTGGAGATTTGACTCTGCGGAACAGCCGCATGCCTGGCTCCCTTTCCACTTCCGCCGAGTCTGCTTACGAATCCGAATCCGACATTGACGATGGCGCTACCGAGACGGGTGCAGAGACGGAGACAGACGCCGATGACTATCAAGACGCGCGGATGAGTATCGGGATGACCACGCCTTCCGAATCCCGCGAGGACTTCCACTCGATGTTGACCATCTCGGACAATGATTACTCTGAGAGCGACGAGGAGAGCATCAAGGCGTCGAGGATCTCAAGTCGGGCGGGTTGGTCCTCCGTGGCGTCCTTTACGGAGAGAAGGATGTACGAGCCCGAATCGCCGGAGACACCTGTCGAGTATGATGAGAAGGGAGTCGGTGCTGCGTTTGAAGATGTCAAGGTCGTTGAGGTCATCAAGGAAGTCGAGGTGATCAAGGAGGTGATCAAAGAGGTGATCAAAGAGGTGGAGATTATCAAAGAAGTGATCAAGGAGGTTGAAGTGGTGAAAGAGGTGGAGGTGATCAAGGAGGTAGAAAAGCCCGTCGAGGTCTTGAAGGAGGTCGAGAAACCCGTCGAGGTACTTAAGGAGATCGAGAAGCCGATTGAAGTGGTCAAGGAGGTCGACAGACCAGTCGAGGTCATCAAATACGTCGAAAAGCCAGTCGAGGTCGAAGTCATCAAGTACGTTGAGAAACCGGTCGAGGTCGAGGTCACCAAGTACGTTGAGCAACCGAAACCGGAGGTCAAGGAGATGTCAATACAGACGGATGCGCCAAGACCTGTTACCCCTCCTGGTGATTCAGCGACACCTCCCCTCTCCACGCCTTCTTCGGGCAAACAAGACATCTCGAGCTCTTCCATCACGCCACTCGCTCACCCTGCCACTTCGAGTGCGCCCGTAGGTCTCTACAGAGTTGGATCGGGTGGACAACAATTCAAACTCGTGACGGCCTCACCGCCGACCTCACCGCCCTCGGGGTCATCCTCCCCTGTCGCTGGCATCAGAGACTCTGTGATTGCAACCTTCAACACGATCCAGTCTCGTGTATCTCACTCTGAGCAACGGCAATCCATCGACTCCACTCCCTCTGTCGTTGCTGAAGATTCTATGAAACGGGCCCGTACACCGTCGAATGTACCTTCGGTAGTCGACAAGACGCGTCCACCGACCATGGCCTTGCCCCCACCACCTCGTCAACCTCCTCCACTCAATAGCATGCCGCCACCGTCATTTTTACCCGAGAGAAGATTCCCCACGACCTCGTCTGCTTCAGGCGATGGCCCTCCACCACGGCCGACGTCACCCCCACCACCAGAGCTCATTCAACGTGCGACCACTCCAACGTTTGGTTCCATGCTCTCTGTGAACAACAAGGGTTCGTATGTTCCGAGACAGCACGGATCGAGTATGCCTCCGTCGTCGAATATCCGTCAGCTGCCGTCCACGAGCAGCTTCCGATCTGCAGCAAATGCTGCTGCGCATGCACAGAACTCACATCCTCCTTCCGGGTTGCCATCATGGGGCGTAAAGGAACGCAAGGAAATGTCGAGTACTTCTCTTACTTCGGACCGCAGTGCGCTCTCTCCGCGGTCGTCGATGTCATCGGATCACAATCCATTCGTGAACCGCGGACACGTACAAGCCGCATCTGCTACGTCTGCTCCACCCATGGACCAGACTAACGGTGCGACAGATCCTAGTGTCATTCACTCGATTACTCAAACGATGATCGGCGAGTTCCTGTACAAGTACACGAGGCGCACGATTGGGAAGGGACACGGAGAGAAGCGGCACAAGCGATTCTTTTGGGTGCACCCATACACTAAGACGCTGTACTGGAGCTCCGCCGATCCCGGCTCGTCGAACGTGTCGGAATCGAGCGCCAAGAGTGGTAAGTTCGTTTTTGTGCAGGGCGTGATGACTTTGCTGGGTCGTTGATTGATATGTTCCATTTGCAGCTTACATCGAAGGCGTGCGTTCAGTTCTGGATCCCAACCCGATGCCACCTGGGCTGTACCAATATAGCGTGGTGATCTCGACAGCTCAAAGGGAGATGAAGATCACTGCACCTACGAAGGAGCGTCACGACATTTGGCTCAATGTGAGTCGTTTCTCCCTTGGCTCCGCGCGCGACAGCTTTTCTGATGGACTTTCAGGCCCTCAAATATCTTTTGGCGCGTCCCAACCCAACCGCGGTGGCGTCACCGAACCGAAACGGGAATGGTGTGGCTCCCACGAGTCCCATGTCGCACAGCGCCGAGTTCACGGACGACGGCCATCTCGTAGAGTCGAGCCCCCAGAGCCAGCGGAGCGGTCGCAGCAGTCACAACGGCGGCGCATTCAGCACAACGCCTCGTGGCAAGCGGAGTCGTTCCCAGCTCTCCGTCGGGGACTCCCTTGGCAAGCGCGCGGGCACGCCAGCAGCGGAATTCCTCCGATGGGCCGCGCCAGAGAGTCCGTACAGTCCCACCCGGTCGTTTGAGCAAGTGATGTCGGGAAACGCGCAGGAAGATGAGGAGCTCTCGTTTGAGCTGCACGGCGAGTCGCAATCGGACGATGGCTTTGAGGGTCTCGAGAACGTGCGTGCGTGCTGTGATGGACGGCACACTGTCGGTCCTTCGGGACATCAGCATCATCATCATCCCCACGCGCATTCCCACCACGAGCATCTTGAGGTGAACGGACCTGCGCGGCCCGCCTCGCCAGCTTGGTCTCTCCGCTCACGCACGGGGAGTGCGCACTCTCACGACACCGGTGGACTGTTCTCGTGGGGTCGGGGCGACGATGGTAAACTCCGGTTTGGCTCTCGGCGATCGGCGAGGACGGTTAATACCGTCAACACGGTCAACTCTAACACGACCGAGGAGCGATGATGAATCCGACGCTCTTGTATCTCACCCCTCCTCTCTCTCTCTCTCACATATTCTAACCACCACATATGCGCACGTTTCACACTGCTTTGTGCTTCGTTTTATGGTACTGGATCGGGTTTCCCCCCTTTTTTTCTTACCTAAGTTACGACTCGCGTTTGAGTCACCCTACGCTCCCTTGTTAATTTTTGCTATTGATTCCCACACGCGGTCGTCGGCATACCACTTTTTTCTTATCCGCGTGATAGTATGCATTCCCTCTCGCTCTGAATGTTTTTCGGTTACCTTAGATTCCCCCACGCTCCTTTCAACTATGGCATTACTGGAGAACGATCCACCTATCGTCGCATACCTTTGTTCGTTCATGTAAATTTTACCTTTCAAGAATGATATCCCATTCACGTATCCGCAACGAGGTATGCATGTGCTAGTGTACAACAAGAAACGGCGCCGGGGCACCCAAAAGCCACCGTCGAGAGAGATAAAGATAGCAAAAAAATCCAATGTGAATAAGTACGCCCACGTGCGCGATTACACAACGATTTCGTCGACCTTGGAACGATGGATGCAAAAGCCCTGGAATACGCGGTCGTCAACACACGCATGGGTATGGGGGGACCCAACGGACGACGTACCGGCGTCACCCACCCTTTACATCCACAACACACGCCCGCCCAATCATAGTTGCCAATCTTGGCACCGCATTTCTTGCTGGGGCATAGGATCTTGCCGGCGAGCTCGCCGCTCGCGAGCATCGGCTCCATCCACGTCATCTAGGTCGTCAAACGGGGCAACGTCAGTTCACACCAATGCCACAGAACGACGCGCAAGCGCCAAGGCATACCGGTTCCACAAAGTAACCTGAACACTTCGGGTTCACCAGGATCGGAGGGCTCGATGTGACCTTGGAGCCATTCAGCCCGGTCATGCTCAGGCCCGTCGCCGCGCGCAACGCGGCGAGTTTCGGATTCGATGAGAGCTGCGATGCGAGGTCGGTGTTGCTCCCGCTCGCACCACCTGGAGGCGGTGGAGACGCGGAGCGCTTCTGCGTCAGCTCCTGGGGGGACGCCGTCACGTCACCCGACATGCTCTCCTCGAGTGCATACGATAGATCCCGGCCGATGCCCTCCATCGAAAGGGGTGAGGGTCGGAAAAGCCGTACGTCGCTGCCCCGACGTGAAGACGGGCTGAGCGCCGCGGCTGTACCAGTCGTACTACTCGACCCGTTAGATGTAGTGGTAGGGGCGGGCTTGTCAGCGTCCGACCCGTCGTCTTCAGTTTCGAGGGCGGACATGGAGAGGGAGTCGAGGAGCGCGCGACCGCCTAGCGCGGCGAGGATGGGCGGGCGTCCATCGGTGATCCCGTTTGACGCCGAGTTAAGTCGCGAGCGGGGTTGGTTCATCGATGGGCGACGGGAGATGGTGACAGTTAAACCGATGGATGGGCGCCGCGAGAGCGGGGCGGGGAAATCATTGGAGGGACGGCGCGATGCAGCGGGGGTTAGTGTGGGGAGGGCTGGCGTCGCCGGACCGAGTTGCCCGTGATCGAGCATGTGTTCGCGGGTTGCGAGTTCCTGCCTGGATTAGGGGGCGCAGATCGTCTTAGCGTGGGGTCCTGTGCATCGAGGGAAGTAAGAGACGCATCATGCACCTGCACATTTTACATCGTATTCGTCTGCTTGCGACGATGACGGGGGTGTTTGCTGCTGATTCGGAGGGCGCCTGGGGGTATCCTGCAAACATGTCGCCTGGTGGGGTGGAGCCATCGCCATCTAAGATGATCGGATTACCCCGTGCGTGCCAGAGGAAGATCCCACGTGGGCGACGAGAAATATGAAGGGATCGTCACTTACTCATGACTTCTTCGGTTGTTCTTTCCATGTAAAACATCCGAACAGGTTTGGACTGGCGAGAGATCTTGTAGGACGCCTGGTGGAATATCTCGAGTTGCTGGAGGAAACCCTCGTTGGGCCTGCTCTCGTGTGTGAGCCTCGAGGACAGCACAAGCTCGTCATGAGCTTACTCAGTGTGTGGGCGCACGGCCTTGATCATATCGAGGGCAGCGGACCGATCTAGTTTGCGTGTGTACATCAAGTAGGCTGCGACGATGGTTGCACTCCGGCCTACAAGAGGTTCATCTCCGCCGAGTACGCTGTTCTGAACGACTTACTTTGGCCAGCCTGACAGTGTACGAGCACACCGCGGCCCTTGTCAAGTTCCTTCTGGATGAATGATATCGAAGGCAGAAAGTGGACGAGCACGTCTTCGTCTGTGCTATCATCGATGTTGATTTGGTACTTGTTGAACGTCTGGCAGTTGTGTAAGTTTTGGAAACGATCTCAAGAGGATGCAAAACACACTGCGTGGATCGTAACCTTTCCTCGCATTGCTGTCACCACGCTAAAGATTTTCTTGGCCTTGAGGGATTCTACATCGAGAGCGCTTGGGAGGTCGCCGATCCAGAGGCGAGGGACTATCTCGTCCATTGTGTGGCAGATAGGCGCACGGATGGCGTTGTACGGGCAGAATAGATACGCCGCCACCAGCAGAGATGAAAGCGGTCGCAGTTGAGGCCTTGAGGAAAGCGCTGTTTTGAGCCATCCGACGAGCTGAGCTGCGGTGGGAGACGCCGAGTGAAATTTGGGTAGACAAGTTGGGAAACTGAAACAAAACTAGACTACATACACTGGCAGTAAATATGTACCAACATCGTTGCATTCCTCAAGGTACAAATGCCTTCATCAATTTTGCGAGTATGGACTTGCGTTTGGGTGGTGAAGCTGGTAGCACAGGTGAGTGCGTCGCCTGTGCCGCACCAATGTCAGTCCCGTCGACGCTCTTGTTCGTTCAACTCACCACTGGAGATGACGGCGAGGAGTGCGAAAACCGAGAACGCGGTTCCTCACTTGAGCCACTGTCCCCATCCCGCGGAATGACGAGCAATGAGAGCGCAGCGAGCTGTACGCGTTGCCGTTCTCGCAGAACACGTCGTCGTTCGTGCACGCTCGCGCTTTGGGCGTCCAAGAGCATGAATTGCTCATCGGTCTGCCTCCTCTGCGTTGCCATTGGCTGGAGGAAGTGTGCTGAGCACCATAGGGAGAACAAATCCGGATAAACTTGCCTGGTTGGGCTGGCGATTTGACCTGAGCCGCATCACGGGCGGGTAGGAGGGTTGGGTGACAGGATAGGCGTATGGGCCGCCCAGGATATATAGTACGGCTTACAGACGGGGTTCAACCACTATCGGTTGTCCATCTGCCGCAATTCAGCCTGTCAGGTCAGTTCGTGATAGCGGCGGGATCCCGCGGTGCTATCTCTAACACTTGTCAAGCAGAGATACCGCGTTCACCCGCCAGAGGTTTGACGCGTAGCTCGCCTGCACTGATTGGCACCAGATAAACTTCAAGGTACGCGCTGTCTCAAGCCTTGAGACACGCGGTAACGGACACACCCAATTGACAACGAGGTTGCAACGCCTTTCTCTCTCACCGCTGCACCGCAGGCTTGCCCTACCGTCCCATTAACCCACTAAAGTCGTCGACGATGACAAGGATGTTCCCGCGATGCATTCACGTACAATCCACACCCGCGCTTCCGAATTTTGCTATCAGTATCTCTCGAACCCACCATGCCCACTCCAGTATCCATCCACATCATTTGCAGTCGCCTAGTCAAAGAAGCTAACGGTTTGTTCTCTTCTCGAGGTGCTCGTACCGATGCCACTCGCCTCGAATGTAACCACTGGGCGAGCATCGTACGACTACCGCTCAAGAAGCGCAAGGTTGTGCCACCATCATTGTCGTCAATACATTTTAGAACCCGCCCTGTGGGCGCCTCCGGATCCAGACTCAACCGTAGGTGACACTGCATCGGAGGCGGTGGTTTGGTGCACTAAAACCGGCCATGGGACCCGTCTCATTCCTTTCGGTGCCCTCCAAAGTGCCCAACTACTCAAGACGAAGGACTACATCCAGATCTCGGGTTTCATCAATCAGATTCAGGTTAACATTGGCCCTGCGGACGAGGGAAGCCAACTTGATCCCCACGGTCCCGACACGATCAGTGCAGCGGCTGATGCATTGCGGTTTCATTTGGAGCTGATGGCATTTGTACCAGCGTAGCAATCCCCTTGACGCTCTGATGTACTCCAACAGGTTCCCCAGCAACGCAGGCAACAACAACACCTTCCAGCAAGTCATTGAACGGGTCAAGTACGTGTCAAATGTGCACTTCCGAATCCTGAACTACTCATACATGATTACAGCGCAACTGGTTTTGCATCACGATCTGCGATCCCACAAAGACCACGACGGACCAGCTCTCCTACTGCGACTTCGAGTACGACCATGCGCAAATGGGTATTTTTGAAGTGTGTGATGCGGATGTCAAGACTCCCATCGGCATTTACACCAACCACGACGAGTACACGTTGACGTGGACCCAGCCCCACACTGGGACTGCTGTTCCGCCGTATACGCCTACTGTCCCAAATCGTGTCACTTATCAGCCGACGGATCTCTACTTGCCTACTCCGACGCCTACATCACCCACACCCAGTCAGACGGGTAGCTCGTACTAGTGGATATATAGGCTAAGTCTTGCGTTGGTTCCTCCACGTATATGTTACTATCCGACGGATACCCTTAATGAAGTTTTGTTGATAGTTTTGGAAATTCTTGTGTTGAGCATGAGTAGATTTGTCGCACATAACGTCGACCTTGTAATCTCATCCCAATGGAAGCAGTCGAGGCAGATCAATCAATTACAATTTCTACCCTTCTTGCCGCACCAATTATCATCGAATCGAATTTCATTCCTCGAACGCAACGCAACTCCACTATACGAAAGACGCGCCAACGAACATGGTAATACACTAGCGCTAACAATACAGTCAAAGGATCATATCACTTTGTCATAAGAAAAAGAACAATCAACCCATCATTCATCACATCACCGCCCATCACGCACTCTGGGATGGCTCAGGAGGAGGCTGTCGGTCGGTGGGCCGAGCCACACGATAAGGAAAAAATCGAGTGCCCTTTGCGAATCGGCGCTGGGGGTCACGCAGACGCGCAAGCGCAGGGCCCACAAAGACGACAGGCTGGGGAGGGGGCACGTTCGGCGCTGATGGGGGCTGTACCACGAGCACAGCATTTGCATTCTCGAACGAGGTGGGTACGAGGCGGACCTTGGGCCCAGGGAGTGGAGCAACCGGCGCCGTCTGCGCCGGTGTGGAGCCAGGCGCGTTTGTGCATGGGCGAAAACAGGGGGCGGGTTGGGAAGGTGTGGATGGAGACATGGTGGGCACGGGGGTGGGGAGTGGGTATCGCTGGTCGAATAGAGAGTTCTGAAAAAGGAGTTGAGCGTTGAGAAGCGAGAATGGAAAAGGCGGGTACCTGATACTCCGTAGCGCGCATGTCATACCATTCGTGAATGTGGGGGAGAGTGGGGAGGTCGAGCGAGCGGATGGGAGGGAGAGTAGGTCGGATATCTGAGTGCGCCATTTGTCCAGCAAGGCCAGGATATCGAGATTGGTGGGTCCATATCTTGAACAGAGACCATCTTATACGAGATGAACGAAGGAGGAACAAAAGAAACTAACAATAACCCACTATCCTTTTTTGGCATTAACGTTGTCTCTCCACCATGGCCGAGCCCGCTCAAAAAATTAAAATCGTAGGCTGTTTAGTTCCGTTGCCGCACCAAATAACGACACTCGCTAGATGAAAGGCGCAGCTCCTGATCTCTCCGCCGCCACCTACCAGATCTTCGACGAGTCCCATACGATGGGCAACGCCCTCCGATGGATGCTCATGAGAAAGTGAGCCGTACAATACACCCGAAGAGGGTCTCTGCTGATCAAACAACACAGTCCAAAAGTAGAGTTTTGTGGTTACAGGTGAGTCGCTGGTAACTGCGTTGTCCGCTGGCGACGGGCAATTGCGATTCCTTTGTTCCCGCTGTCTCAATTCATGGTGACCGGACGCTCATTCGTTGCATAGTGTCCCGCATCCCTCCGAGAATCTCATTCAACTACGCATCCAGATGTACGGTGCGCACTTCCTTCTGTCGCCTCGGCCAACTCCGCGTTTACTCGGTGTTTAGATGGACTTTCGTCCCTTGACACTCTTCTCGAGGCACTCTCGCATCTTGATGACGTGTGCAGTAGCATAGAGGACAAATATCGCGCCAGTCTCGCAGGGGGTCATTACGAACAGTGGCACGAAAAGAGTTAAGGTGTTGGTATAAGGACAATGGACGACGATCTGACGACAACATGTACAAGATAGACTTCATTAATCGACGAGACTAGAACAATGCAGCCGATGTAAGCCCGGATTCATTTTGCTTTCTCAAAATGGAAGATCCATTTGTCTTGAGCAAGTTGCAGCACCGTATCCCCGAGATAGAATCTCTTCTCCCGACCGTAGTTCCCTCGCCGCTGCCAAAACAATAAACATTGGGCGCCTCGACAATAGAAATACACCCGTAGATCACACCTCCTATCAGGCTGTATCCAGGGACTGCTTCCTTGATTTAGGTTGTGCACACGTTTACATGTCTAGCAAGCAGGGTCTCAATGATAAAGTTTGATATAGGGGCGTGTTAGTTCCACTGGTACGCTCGCTGTTACGGACGCTTACTCAATATGCGAATATATCTCTGCACGAGAATCAGTAGTTCACCCTCCTCAAAGGGTGCGCTTATACCCATTTCCAAGACCACTACAAATGCAGACTCGGTACCCGATGTAGAGTTTAGATTGTGGGCGAGATCGGATAGAGGAATGAAGAGCAAATCAGGCCGAGTTAATTGTAGGGCATAAATGTTGAAATCAATCACTAGAGACGAGTCAATGCAAGTCTACAAGGGTAGACTGAAAGGATATTTTATTGATTCGGACAGACTGTGATTAACACTCGTACTATAACTTGCTTGCTTTCTCGAAATGGAAAATCCATTTGTCTTCGGCAGGTTGCAGAATGGCATCACCGAGACAGAATCTCTTCTCCCGACCGTAGTTCCAGGGTTTCCTCGCTGCCGAAACAATAAAACATCAGGCGTCTTGGCAATAGGAATACACCCGGAGGTCACCTCCTATCAGGTTGTATCCAAGGACTACTTCCTTGATAATGACGCATTTAGGCAGCTTGTGCAACGCGTTTACATGTCCAACGAGCAGGGTCTCGATCGTGCTCTGATAAAGTTTGATCTGGGATCGTGTTAGTTTCACGGGATGCTCACTGTTACGGACGCTTGCTCAATGGAGAAGATGTGAGATATGTCTCTACAAAGGTATCAGCAGTGTGCGCTCCTTAAGGTGTGCGCATATACCCATCTCCAAGACCACTGCGAACGCAGACCTGTACCACAGTACCCGATGTAGAGTTCGGATCGTGAGGCAGTAGGGGTACGAAGAGTAAATGAGTCCGATTCAATTGTAGGGCGTATTTGTCTGGCTTCATACGGAACCTCTCCGATGTTTCATCTGCCAGAGTGTCAAGGGAGACGGTAGTTGTGTTTAAATCATCTAAGAATGGCGTTGAATAACTCACACTCGATGGTTTTCGGGTCCGAGGGCTGCCCTGGCGGATTCCCCTCGTCAACCCGATCTCGTTTCGAGAGAAGATATTCTTCGTAAAGGGCTGACGCGTACTGGGACCAGCTGTCGTTGTCGATCTCGACCGACGACGCATGAAGTATTCCCGCTTTGGAGTCTTCTTCTCGTTGTCCCTCGCTCGGAAACGTACCAAAAAGAATTCGATTCGTAAGTTTTCGCTGAGCCCACTTTTCCCAGTCTGCCAAAAATCCGTCACCGAATCGTTTTCGAGAGGAATGCGACGTACTATATTTTAGGGGATCCAACATACCAGGCTCCCACACATTGTCGGTACCGGGAACGGGAGTATCACGAGTATACATCATCTCCAGAAAGTTGGTGAGATAGAACGACTGGAGTGGTTCGCTCCGAGGAATGGGTATCTCTTGTGTGGGAAAGCGGGCACCGGCCGGATACCAGTATTCGATAACTTCGTCGAAGAAGCCAGATCGAAGTTGGTCCGTGTATGCTGCTATGCGGGCAAGGAAGTGACGAATGTAGTGTGGAAATGATTGGGAACGCGACGCATGCCAGACGCAGTATATGACGTGGTTCATGAACCTGAGGCCGAATTTGCATTCCCGTGGTATCCAAAGGAGGTGTGTATCTCCATCCTTGACTGGGAAAGCCTTCAAATCGTCATCGTAACTTCCACAGTACACAAGGTTCGGGACCCAATCTGGCCTGGCGGGTGTTTTCTTGAAAAGTTTTTTGAATTGCAGCTGTCGAGGGCCATTTGTCGCCATGGTGGGCTTGCTGAACCTGAGGCCTGAGTAGGAGCGCGGTGGGCTCTTAAAATTTGCGTACGTAATACAAAGTTTTCCTGGACATTCCTAGTAAGCCAACGCAAATTAGATGAGTCTAGTGGTTCTACAGAAGTGTCGACGCACCGCATGAAATTCCAGCGGGCAAGACACAGCGAACTATAATGCGAGTGAAGGGTAACACTGAATACACAAACCACACAATCTCTCGCGGCCGCGCAGCGTAATCGTGAGACACCATTACACACGGGGACTCGTTTGTCGAAGAAATGTCGGATAACACCGCAACTCACAACTGATGAAAAAGTAGCTTTCATTCATGGAGAGAGTGTACTTGCAACACTAGAGGGGGCGGAGAAAGAATACCAGAGGTGCAGACGCCAAGATGGTCCACATCGACATCACTTTCTCGTTTTCCGACTTTCCACGAAGAGGACTCTTTCTTTCACTGCCATTTGAAAGAATAAACAAGACGTCTGAAGAGAGGTGATATGTCGCGCACCGATAGGATCATACTTGACCGCGGACAGCTTTGGACTGTTCAGCCGGACTCGTTTTGTGGTGTAAAAGAAACCCGTCTGGGCGGTCGAAATCAGTCGGACAATGATCGTTCTGTAGCTCAGAGTCATGCGCTGAGCAGGTCGAATGAATGGCTGTCGTAGCGTACCTTGCCTTTCCACCTTTTGCCATGTCCGTGTTGTTTAAGATGGTGGTGTTCGATAAATTAGGCAACGTGTATCGCTAAGCGCGCCTTGACCTGCATCCACCAACCCCTCATACCAGAAGACTCTTGACATGGCCCCCGCAGCGCCGACAGAGCCTGAAGAGAACCCTTACGAGCTGCTGGGTATCTCGCAAGAAGCCACCGATGCCGAAATTCGCACTGCCTACCGCACACGCTCGCTCAAAGTTCACCCGGACCGCGTACGTCTCTCCCGTTCGCTCCTCCTCCGTCCCGTAGCTCACACCGTGTCTTACAGAACAGAAACGACCCCCATGCATCCCAAAAGTTCCATGCACTCACGGTGGCATCGACGCTGTTGCTCGACCCGCTGAGACGATTTGCGTTGGATGCTCAGCTTCGTCTTGCCGCCGCGAAGAAGGCGCGTTTCGCCACATACGATAACAAGCGAAAGGCCCTCGTCACGGAACTCGAAGAACGTGAACGCGCGTTCAAGAAATCGCGTTTGGAACAGGAGAAACAACGGGCTGCGAGAGAGGGTGAGAATGATCGTATCAAAGAGGAAGGGAGACGGATGAGAGAAGAGAGGGAAAGACGGATGGAGGAGCTTGCAAGAGCCAAGGGTGAGGAAGTACGAGCAGAGTCGGACGAGGATGCTTTAAACGAAAGCGCTCCACCGGCTTTGGGACCCTATGATACCACCATTCGCGTCAAGTTTACACTTTCGGCGTTTCCATCACTCGACACGGCTTCTGCGCTGGCCGCTCATCTGAAACGCTTTGGAGAGGTAGACGAGGGCGCCGTCGTAATGTCAATCAAGCTCAAGAAAGCCGGTAAGAAGAAACCGTCAGAAAAAGGCGCGGACGAAAGAGCGCCAAGTGAAGGAGAAAAGGTCGTAAACGCAGTGGTCCCTTTCACTCAAATAGGTGCTGCGTTTGCGGTGGTTTCTAGTGGTCCTAAGCTCAAAGAGCAAGGCATGGAGGTGTCGTGGGTGGGTGGTTCCGAGCCACCAATACTGGAGTGGTTGCGGGAGAGGGGTGAACTCGGTGGAAAGTTCAAACGGAGTATACCGTTTGCGGCACTGCTCGACGGAGGAAAATTACGCAAAGAGGGCCCAACAGACGAGTCTCCAGCAACCGCATTTTCTACATTCGTGAGTTTTTCTAAATTGTTGAACGCCAATCGTCACCCGCTGACATGATGTTTGTTTGAACAGCCTAGTACGTTCCCTGCTTCACCTCCACCATCAGTGCCTGTAGAACCTACCAACAATCTGGATTTCGAATCTCTGACGCTTTTACGGCTACGAGAAGCCGAACGTGCACGATTAGAGCGCGAGATATTGGAAGCGGAGGCGAGAGAAGAAGCTTAGTTGGGCTGCCTCTAAAATATCTAGTACGAGGTACGATTCATTTGTAGACCTTATTTTGGATAACTACGACATTTCCAATTATAGTGTTAACACATGACGTTGCCGCGGGCAGAAGACAACAGGCACGGACGTCGGAATCGTATTCAGCATGCACCCCGAGTCCCCAGTATGGAATCAGAATCTTACTCATTCGGTCCAGGATAGCCATCGCAAATTGTGATGGCAGGTCAACCGCCTGCTTCAAACCCCCAGAGTCAACGCCAAACTACGGACGACCCGCAAAGTCCACGAGTGTGCATGCCACCTCTCCGTTCAGTCCTTTCCCTGTCCTTGATCTTTCACCATCCGCCTCGCCTCCATGAGTTTAGTGATGAAGGCAAGCTCAGCGCCAAATATCGTGTCCTACCCCTGTTTAGAGTCCCTTTGGGGCTACTCCGGGTCCGTGGTACCACCTGTGCGAACTAGTTAGAAAGTTTCAGGCAGATTTCTCAGACTCGTAATCATACTCCACATGAGGTGGGTTTGATCAACATGATTACCACATTGTACTCATCTGTTTTCTAGACATTCAAATTGGTCGATCGTATTTTGAATGGGTTTCATTGGCTATCTGGTATCTGATCTTTCCAAGACAAAGGTAACTTTATTCTCTACCAGTACTATGGACAGGCACACTTGACTATATAGCTTGCAGTATTTGAGAAGGCCATACGTGAAACTGGCTCAATCATGATGAAGTCGTAATGTGATGAGTGCTTACAGAACCGGCTGGTGGTTTCCCGGGCTTGAACCAGGTCCCTGTCGATTAGTGGTTAAATCGCCACGTTGTGGATCTCACAGTACCGTGGCGCCGCAGGTTCAATTCCTGCCAGGGACACTCGTTTTTTGTTGCGCGATCCACAACCACCTTGCAAGCCATACTCCACGGTCTCGAGCGACACTGGCCACCTCGTGTATCAGCGCCCTTTGCCCAGGACGAACTGTGTGATCCCCCTGGACTCGATTTGATCGATGTATACATTCTAACTACAAAACAAATTCCGCACCGGGGCTCGAAAACGAACCGACAACGGAAGAAGGGGTCTGATCATCGAGGGTGTGGAATTAAATCAGCACCGCATAACGAAAAACCCGCTCCAACCAATGATAATTCGCACGTGCTACCACACGCCTTGGGTTGCTTGTGGGCTTCCTGGTCCGGGTGTCCCATACCCGCCACTGGTACTTGAATACACTGAATTGGACTGAGTGAGCGGCTGCGGAGGGACGACAGGTTTAGCCTCGACTTCTTTGCGGTACTCGATCTTCTCCACGCGTACTTCGCCTTCCACAAGTTGGTAGACATAGGTAACGACGACGGCGCCTTGGACGTCCATGAGTGCAAATGAGGGCGTTGGATCACTGGGGACGGGATCAGAAAACCTCGTCCGTATGCACGACCTGCGATGGGGTTACCTGTTGTGGAGTCCCGTCCACGCGCCTGTCGCCGAGCCGGGGTTCACGAAGAACCGGCCGTCGTATTCGATGGCTTGGAACCTGTGGAGGGGTATATTCGGACTCAGCGTGTCTCGTGAAGAGGTGGAGACGCGCGGGGTTCAGAAGCACGGAACAGGGAGGACTCACGTATGTGTATGACCCGACACCAACACGTCGACGTCCATCTGCCGTGCGATAGCACTCAGCGCATCAAGATCTCCGGTTGGAACACATTGGTGGCCGTGCACGATCCCGATGCGGATCGGTGTATGCACCACCGTCACCGAGGGTGGAAAGCTGGGGTTCTGCAAATGAGGAGCGTGAGTGAGCGTGTGGGTTGCGAGGTCGAAGCACGCGGAGTGGGAGATTGGGAGACTGGAATACCTCATCGTAGTCCCCTCTTACGACGCACACGTCGGACGCCACGGTGCGTAGGTATTCGTAGGTCTCTCGGTCGCAGACGTTTCCTGTACATAATATCTGTTGGATCTTTCCTGGGACGAGGAGTTTCCGGAATTTGGCTGGAAGATCGTGTGCACGATGAGGGATATGAAGGTCGCCGATAATAAGGACGAGTACCATGCTGGATGATTAAGTACAATAGCGTATGGCCCTGCTTGATGAAAGTCAAAGCAACTGATTAGGTAAGCTAACTACGACTTGAAAACTTGAAATTGCATTGATTTATTGAGTGAGAACACAGCAGTGTAAGCAAGTGGATCGAGCGGAAACCCATACCCGAGAGCGTATGCTAGCTAAGATCCAAATCAATTGCGGCTCCAAGGTCACCCATTAACTCCACCGTCCCCCGCGATCAGATTAGTCATACGACGCAATTGGCGAACAGGAACTCGGTCGACGGAGTCATTGTAGCACATATTTCCCTGCATAGATACCAGAACCACTTGAGCAGCTGATAGACTCCAAGTCGGAGGCGAAACTCACAGATCCGCACTTGGCGGTCACCACTTCCGGAGGCAAAAGTAATTCCATTGCTGCTAAGGTCGACAGAGGTGACTTTGGAATGTTTCGTGTGTCAATAAAAAGGTATGTGGGTTGTGGATCAGGGTAAGAACTGCGCACCCGTGTCAGTGTGACCCTGGATCATGAAATATGGGATTCCGGTCCTCAAGTCCCAGAGTCGGACAGTGCCGTCTCTGGAAGATGACGCAACGCGCTGCTCTCGCCCTACTTGCAGCACCGACAGCGACAGAACAGCATCCTGTGAGTATCACTTGAGCCCACACAATACGCAACGAATGCACAAAAGACTCCTGCCTTGTGTCCACTCAGTGTCTTCTTGCATTGGAATTGCTTCTCTTGCGGCAACAGCTCCCAACACTTCAAAGTTCGGTCCAGGCTTGCAGTAACAAGACACATGACTGACGTCCCCATGTTACTTGGCAGAAACTGAACGCCATAGACGCCGTCCGAATGTCCATGGAGCGTCCCGATCGGCCCATCCTCCGAGTCCGAGGATATATCCCAAACTCTAACTTTACCGTCCAGTGACCCAGCGGCAACGAAGGATCCTGTCATGTCGACCGTGACCGAGGTAAATACGAGGTCTTTTGGTAACTTCTCTTCTGTGTTTGCGTGGCGAAGAACACGGTAAGTGGGCTGGGGTACTAGTGTCACCTCGGTCGGGAATTGTGTCGCATCCCAGACTCGGACAGTGCGATCTCCCGATGCGGAAAGTAGAATTCGAGAATCAGAAGTGAATACCAACGCGTAAACCTCGCCGGTATGTCCGCTCAACGTTCGAAGGAATTCACCTGTCTCAAGGGCCCAGACCTGCCGCGCTCCTATTAGAAGAACTACACGAAGGGTAGATTGATGCAGTTAACGTACTCGAATATATTTGTCCTCAGACCCTGCTACAAGCAATTTATTATCGGGACTTATGGTGACACTACGAGCGTGGTTGGGCTTGCGTCCCTCTTGTTCACCGCCAAGTAAGAAGCTGAACAAGAACATTAGTGATTTGCTGAGGGAACGGATGTGGTGTAATTGGGCTCACGTTAACTTTGTCTGCTGTTCAATGTTGTATAGGATGACCGCATTGTCCGTTCCCACTGCAAGCAACGATCCATCGGAAGAGAACTTTACGCAGCAAACCGCCCTGGAAGGACGAGGCTGTGATGAGCTTCAAAGGAAACAAACTCGCCCTATGATAGTGTGGGAACGCACCCGTTATGGGTATAACCGGAGTGGCATTGTACGTCCAATTGGCGCCGTGCATCCGAATTAAAGACAGCCAACCATCCGTTTCCTTCCTTGACAGAGTATGCTGGAGCTGTCAAGGGGTCTAAACTGTACGACATGGCCGAAACAAGCTCAAAAAAGCATGTCAGTACCCGCCATGGGGCTATGAATAAAATGTGGTTTACCCAGTTCTAATGGATGCCTGAAGGTGGAGTGAGTAAATGGGAGGAGAAGACAGAAACAGAGTCTTACCTTGGCGCAAGGTTAAATAGTCAAATGCTGTCAACACATAGTGTGAATTTGACGTCGCGCCGCTAGATTCTAGATTGGACCCCTGGATGTATTTGGTGATATCGCGCGTCGTCTGCCGTGCTTGTTACACATGGACTGTTTAAAGTTGTCGCGCTGAGACGAGGTACATGTGCCCTTGATGCATTGATGCAATCCGGCCAGACCACGGCTGTACAGGGTCACGGCCAGTGGTGATCGTTCCAACTACGCCATGGAAAAAAAAAAATAAAACTTCATCTACGTAAATCTCGCGCGAATTCCCGGGCGACAAAGAGCAGGAGTCATGCGACAAATATGGATACGACGGAGCCGTGGCGGCCATCCAGTGCAAGGCCAGCCACGCTAACGGAAGGCGACGACGGAGGCATGTGGGCCGCGTGTGCCAGAGGTGTGGAGATAACCATCGTCGCTGGGTTTGAACAAAATGACAAATTTAAAAAAATGATGCCCGATATATCCATTGAAACACGTGATCGTGCCTGCTGTGCGCGAATGCTCCCGAAATGGACATGCCGCCGGGAACGCCAAACGTGGGAAAAGAATGCATGGCAGGGTCCAACTCCAGCGTTTGTTATAAAGGGCGATGATCAACACCCACCCCGAACGTTCCCAACAACCTCCATGTCCTCCACAATTTACAATGTAAGTCCTTTTTCCTTCTTTCCTTCTCCTCTACCCGCTCCATTTCCACCCACATCACCGCCCGTGGCGTGCTCGGCGCCGCATATCCGCCTCGCGCCAGCGAGCGCAAAATTTCGCCCCGTTTGATTCATACTTTCTCCCGTCCATCCCCGCCATCTCCGCATTCGTCTGACATGTCCACTTTCAATCAGCACAGGAGCCTCCAGCCGACGGGCCCACCGACTCAGGGGCCAAGCCAGCACACTCATGTCAGGCTCAACGAGGCCTTCGATACCATTCGCCAGGAATTTGATGTTCTCACGTCCGATTTGGGTTTGTTGAGAAATCAAAGGGACGAGTACGAGTCCAAAGGTATCCATCTCAACCCTTGTTTTCCTTTAAATCTCATCTCCCCACAGTCACGTCGCAAATCAACGAGCTAAATATCATCCGCCAGTCACTCTATGAACTCGAGTCTCAACACGGAAAAATACGACAACAATACGAGGACGAGCTTTCACGTTTGCGAGCAGAACTTCACGCTGCCCGACAGGGTATCCCTGCAAACCCGCCACCGCACCCAGCTGTGGGTCTCGCTTCTGTCGGTCCATCCGGTCCTCCCGCACCCCCTGCATCCGTACCCGGAGTTACCCCTGCTACGGGTCCTGCGTCCTATAACGACCCCTATTACGGTCGTGACCGAGACCGAGACCGTGATCGAGAGCGCGAGAAAGACCGCGAACGTGCCGATCGCGAACGTGAGCGGGAAATCCGGGATCGTGAGCGTGAGCAACGTGATCGCGAGCGTGAACGCCCTGTCGAGGTTCGTGACCCGAAGCGCATCAAGACCGAGCGCATGAAAGGGGACCGTCCAGGTAAACACTTTCCTCCCAGCTCCACACGTTCTCCGCCCCCTCATGGATATCGCACTCGCTTTTCTCCTTCTCTACCTATAACAGATCATTATAGCCCCTCTCTCGTCCCCGGGCCAACTCCGAAGCTTCCCGCACCAACAGGGCCTCCAACTTTCCAGGGACCTGGACTTCCCCCGCCTCCATCGGCGCATGCTCCATATCCTCCGGGACCCGGGAATCCGCCACCCTCTGGTCCCACTGAGCCGCCCCCAGCTTCGAGCTCATTAGCTCCAGTGAACAACGCCTCCAACGGGGGTCAGTTTCCGGACGACCTTGACCCACACAACGTTCCACCGGAACTGAAGAAGGAGGGCAGTGATTGGTTTGCAGTTTTTAACCCCAAAGTCAAGCGGGTGCTTGATGTGGCATTGGTACACACCCTCATGCACGAGAGGTAATGCGATGCCTCGTTTCATGGCAATACGGAATTACAGCTGATTTGTGCATAACAGTGTCGTTTGCTGCGTGCGATTCTCTGCAGACGGAAAATTCCTTGCAACTGGATGCAATCGTACAGCACAGATCTACGATACTAAAACCGGCGCGAAGACGTGGTGCGTAAAAATATCCCCGCTCTACCATCCTAGAGTAGTCATTTTGCATACTGTTCAGTGTCCTCGCTGACGAGACCGCCGGGAAAGCTGGGGATTTGTATATCCGCAGCGTATGCTTCAGCCCTGATGGTAAATACTTGGCTACAGGCGCCGAAGATAAGCAAATACGAGTAAGAAGTGACCCTTTGCGGATGCTTAAATTTCTGAATTCGTTTCACAGATTTGGGACATTGCCAAGAAGCGCATACGCAATGTCTTTGATGGCCATCAACAAGAGATTTACTCTCTCGACTTTTCAGTAGACGGTCGCCTGATCGTCTCGGGTTCGGGCGACAAAACAGCGCGGATCTGGGATATGGTTGATGGCTCATCAAAAGTTCTCACTATCAATGACCCCGACTCACTGAATAACGATGCAGGGGTGACTTCGGTTGCCATTTCACCTAACGGGCAACTCGTCGCTGCAGGAAGTCTCGATACTGTTGTCCGGATCTGGGACGTTGCGACTGGCATGCTAATCGAGCGGCTACGGGGTCACAGAGATAGTGTTTACAGCGTAGCTTTCACTCCTGATGGCAAGGGTTTGGTGAGCGGCAGTTTGGATAAGACGCTCAAGTATTGGGATGTGAGTGGCTTGGTAAATGCTGCCAAGCGAAAGGATGCCACCGCAAACGGCAAGAAGGACTTAGAGAAAGGCAGTCAGTGCACCATGAACTTCATGGGCCATACGGTGCGTTAGATGATTGTTGATCGGCCGTGGACTTACCTTGTGTTCGGCAGGACTACGTGTTGTCCGTTGCCGTGTCACACGACGGGCAGTGGGTTGTTTCAGGGTCCAAGGACCGTGGCGTACAGTTCTGGGACTCACACTCTGCAACTGTGCAGTGCATGCTCCAAGGCCACAAGAATTCTGGTGGGTGATCAAAAATTAGGTCATCTCCGTGGATCTGACGTTGCCTAGTGATATCCATAGACCTCAGTCCCGCGGGCAATATTTTAGCCACCGGGAGTGGCGATTGGCAGGCGCGGATATGTGCGTTTTTCAACCTGCCCTCCGTCACTTTCAGACGCTCACCTTCACGTGCTCCAGGGAGTTACCAAACCATCTAGCGCTCATATTTGGCTCAATGGGTCGAATTGCGATAATACATTTAAGTGTAGCGTTTTTTTCTTGTTTCTCTTATGTAGTACCCCCATCTGTGTCCTGCGGCTTTCTATATCTATACGAATCAGTACATGTCCTGATCCGTGAACAAGACAAGATTCTGTTCTTCCTCCTCACTATTCTATTCTCCTATGTTGAGTATTCTTAGTCTAGAACCTCTTATCGATGTGATGAGTTCATCGCGCTTCCCCAGCGAAATACACAAATTCTTGTACCACTTCAACAAGAGGGTGGGAGATGGCACACGACCTGAATTGACCTCACTGGAACAGAGTAATAGTACAAATTTTAGTGATCCGTCCCACATCTCAGAGCTTTGTCCCCTTTGTCTTGACCCAGAACAAACCATTCGGCCACTCGTACTCCGCAATGCTTTGTTTATGCATCTCAATACTACAAAAATGTAACGCATACATTAGATCGAGTGATGACAGAGAAGACAATGTCGCACCTGTAGCCCTCGGCCGGATTCGAAGGTACGTTGTACCGTCCTTTGGAATTGATCGAGCAACGGTATAGGAAGTGCTCGTGGAGGTGGTCCGCAAACTCAAGCACGTTACGCTCCATCGTCCCAGAGACGGCGATATAGTCGATCAAGCTAGCAAATGAAACGAGTTCCCGACGAGAACGGAGTGCCACACTGCGTAGCCTACCTCAGGTGAATGACATACTCGCAAAGCCCAACGCCACCCGCATGTGGGCACACAGGCACGCCGAATCTGATACGTGCATCAGTGCATACATTTAGACACGCTCATCAGTCGTGTGCGTACTTAGCGGCCATGAGAAGTACGCTCAGGACTTCACTGACACCTGCCAAACGGCAGGAATCGATTTGACAGACATCAATGGCTTCGGCTTGCAAGAGCTGCTTGAAGACCATGCGATTGTGGGCGTGTTCGCCGGTGGCAACGCCAATGCCATGAGGTTTCAATGCCTTGCGAATGGCAGCGTGACCAAGGATGTCGTCCGGCGCGGTGGGCTCTTCGATGAACCTGTCATGGGACGTGAGTACATTGTTCCGCAACAAGGTGATTAATCTGGTTACCAAGGCTTGATGGACTCGAGTTTCTTCACATACTCGATTGCCTGAGGGACGTCCCACACTTGATTGGCATCGATCATCAGCACCGCGCCGGTTGGACCCGCATTCTTTCCCTGGAGCTCAGGACTACTCGGATCACGGCCTTTTGAGCCAGGAGGGAGGTACTGCGGGTCATCGATGATAGAGCGGATGATCATCCCACGGCGGAGATCAGAATCCACATCTGCTCCAACTTTCATCTTAAAGTGATTAAAACCAGCAGCAACGGCCTCTTTCGTGAGCCGCGCCACTTTTTCGTCTGAATAGCCTGGACATTTACTGGTGAATCAACAGGGCTTCGTCTTACGAGGACCAGCCATCGTACCGAGCCAACCAGCAGAAGTGATATAGGCGGGGTACCTGGGAATTTACCAGGTATTGTAGGTTACCAAGAGTGATGCATTGATGGAATGTGCTTACCCAACCTCTCTAACAATGGCTTCCCTGTTCCTCTTCCCCACTTCTTTGGCCTTGAGGAGAGCAAGAGCCTCGTCGCGTGTGATGACATCTGTGATGTAGCGAAATGCCGTTGCGTCTACGAACTCTTCCTAAGGAAAGCAGTGTGCAACAGTGTGTTTGTGAGCCGTGTTGCACCAGAGAGCAGGTCTCACGGGTGTCATGTCTACCACAAGTTTCCAGAGAGGTTTCCCTCGAGCACGGGCGAACATATCCCACAACGCGTTGTTCACTGCACCCGCTGCGATATGAATCACACCCTTCTCAGGGCCGATCCTTGTAGAATGCACATCAGTCCTCACACTCCATACTATCACGGTACTCATCCGATCTTTTGAAAAAGTAAATACCCACCATCGCAGCTGTGGATCAGAAGACAACCAGTCCCAGGTTTTTCCCATGCTCTTGAAAAGATCTTCCGTATCACGACCAATAAACTTGTTCGCGAGCACTGCGATTGCTTGACAGACCTGGAATGGCATGAGGTCTCTCGAATAAAGCAGGCAGTCCAACTCACGATTTCGTTTCCGCGGCCTATAGTAAACGTCATGCCGTGTCCGACCAGTGGGGATTCCCCGTCTGTGAAGATAGAGACATAGGCAGACGAGTAGTCACAATCGGTGTTCCTGGCAACGGTACCGGGTTCAACATCAATTGTAGACGACATTTCGTGACGAACTTACATTGCATCCGACCCATCTCCAGACAATGATGTCGGAAAACGAACATCTGTCCATCGAGATCATGAACGAGGACCACGGTTTTGCGCCTAAGTACGACATTACCGTGCGTTTCGAAATGGATGATCTTTGGAGACATAGTGATCCACGAATGGAATTCGATAGTCCTGCCGTAGTGATGAAGGGAATCAGAACGAATCGATATCGTCGTCTTGTTTTCCACACTCTACTTTGCCCCAGATTTATAGAATGGGTCGTCGGGGCGGCGGCCCGGAGTTGTGTGGGGATTACATTCCGGAATCAAACGAACGGGCCAGTCACGCTTAGCATGGGCTTGTCAACTGACCGCAATCAAATGAACCGTGCCGCATGTCGGAGCGTCGATCGCAAGGGGTAACAGACTCATCCAGGCTTGAAATACCGACGCCCTGGTCATTCAACTTCACTGGACTTTAAAAACGTTCAACACCGATGTCTTAAGAAGCACTCGAGGGACGATTACTGGTTGTAGATTGAAGGAGAAAACGCTGTGACTCACCCATATTGGCAAGGTTTACCTTTATTTATTCCATGGCATCTCAGGCTTCGACCACTGCGACCCTCTCACGATCCACTGTGCGCATGGTAACTTACAGTAAGTTTAAATAATTCTGTTTTCTGAGGAGATGTGACAAACGCAATGAAATGGGTTGAGGTCAAGATCGCCTCGGTGTTTTCGTTATCGTCATTATGCTGACTTGAAGCGCTGAATGTTTGGCTTGAAGACAAATATACAGATGCTCAATCGAATCGATTGGCAGCCAACCCGGATATAGTGCCAGAACATCAAAAAGACGTGCGCCTTTTCTCTGCGTGGGGATTACACCAGTTTCGAGTCATCCATCAAGCGCTCCCGGCCGACGATATCGGCAGCAGGTGTTGATAGGTGTGAAGTTGACTGGCATAAACTCGCTACTGGCACCACGCCACGCAGGGTTGAGCTTCTAAAATGTATCCTCTAAAGGAATAGTATCCGCATCACCAAAAACTCCGAAGAAGCAGCCTCCAGAACCGAACAAGTAAGTGCTTATTTTTGAGTACATTTGATTCATGTTCGCCTCTGCAGTCACCGGTTTTTTCCATCCCCATGAACGGAGGAGCGGTCGCAATCAATGCACACTTGGGGGAAGTATAAAGACCTTTTTTCTTGTTCTTTTGTTTAGCAGAAACGCCGGCATCAGCCCACCATTATTGTCGTCATCGGTTCATGCCATAATTTACGCCATCACAAGACGTGATTCGGCTCCTGCTTCCATTTCGTGGTCATACAAAACTTTACCTGGCCCCAGCGAGGCTGGTAAATGTTACAGCTCAGGTACGGCAAGTACAAGCACCCACAGTCACTCAGAGTCTGCTGCAGTGTTCTCCTTGACCTGCGGGTTCGGGCAGTGAGCGTTGAAGCGGCAAACATTTCATGGCTAGCGGTCAAGCCCGAACGTACGTACTTCACAGGAGCCTTACGTTCATATGACGAGGAAAATTTTATCGAAGCCTGCGCCTTATACATATCTCCGAACAGATATTTAAGGTCGTCTTCCACTGCGTTGCTCCCTCGCACTCCACCTCAGTCCAAATCTCCCTTGAGACTCCTTCACACTCGTTTCACCCAGTCGCTCCTTACTCTTCAACATGCGTGTTATCGCTCTCGTATCTCTTGCTCTCGCCCTCACGGCTTCTTCCCTGCCACTCTCTGCCAGAGTCGACGGCACCACCTTACCCAACCCGGGCGATGTAACAGACAAGACTTCTCAGTTAGGCAACAAGGTCAAATCTACCGTTGCTGGCGCCCCCTCCACTTCGGGTGCCCTCACACACGGCGCCCCCGCTACCCCCGATGTTGTACCCAGCCCAGGAAGTCCTGGTGCCACGGTTGATAAAACCGCTGATGGTGCCGTGAAGCAGGCAAGTGGTGCCGTAACGAAAGTCAAAGGTGTTTCCGCTGGTGCTAAAGGCGCTGGCACGGGCGTGGTACCTAGCGCTCCTGGTGACGCTCCGGGGAGTGTCTCAAGACGCGAGGGTACTCCCTCTCTCCCGGGTGTTCCCTCTCTTCCAGGTGCTCCCTCTCTTCCAGGCGCTCTCCCCTCTCTTCCAGGCGCTCTCCCCTCTCTTCCAGGCGCTGCCTCTCTTCCAGGTGCTGCCTCTCTTCCAGGCGTTCTCCCCTCTCTTCCAGGTGCTGCCTCTCTTCCAGGCGCCCTCCCCTCTCTTCCAGGCGCTCTCCCCTCTCTTCCAGGCGCTGTGAATGGCGCTGCATCTGGTGCTGCAGGGAACGTTGCTTCTGGCGCAGGGCAGGCCAACGGTGCCAGCGGCGTCCTCTCAGGCGCTTCTCGCTAAGCCATTGTTACGACACCAAGGTATGTCCTTCCTTCAGTTGTTGCAGTATGGGCTGTCTGATGGTGATTTATCTGCAGCTATAAACATCTGTCTGGAGCCGTAGAATGCATGAGTTGTTTGTCAGTTCGCATATACCCCATTGAGAGCCTGTATACTCTACTCATCTGGTTTGTGTACCAAGAACATTAATCACGTCCGCGAGCAGTTCTATTGGTATTGACAATTTGTGTTGGATTGTTCCCAAAGTTTTTGTGCGACCCGGGGTTACGGCCTATCATTAATAGGCCAGTGATATAGACCTAGGAAATATCTGGTCCATTGTGATACGTATTTCCAAAGCACGCATATGAACTGATGGTAATGTCACTCTCATACATAACACCTTTGACGTCGGTGGCAAAGAGAGCAACGATCCTGTATATACCCCTGGCGGCACTGTTAGCGGCTCAGAGAATGGGTTGTTCGGATCTGCGACTGTTTTTGGTAGTCAGCGGTGAGGTCTATAACTCCAGTAGCGGCGGTTCAAAGGCTGGGTCGGTTTTCTTCTCAACTCAACATGGTTCGCGGTCATTGAGTACTGAGTACTGAGTGTCCGCTCTGCCACCTCATCCATCCCCAGCTCTCTCACTGGGAAAGCTTCTCACTTGGATGACAAACTCAAATCTACCGTTGATAGCACCACCTCTACTTCCGACTCCGTTACACACAACACGCTTGGTTCGCGCGTCATTGGTGGTTTAGGTGGTGTAGGGAAAGCTTCTGGTGGACTCGGTGGACTCGCAGGAGCGACCGGTGGTGCTGGAGCCTGGGAAACTCGGCGCAGGGAAGGGTCTTTCTGGTAATGTTAAGGTTGGCCTCGCTGGTGAACTTGTTTCGTCTGCAGGAGGTTTCAGTGGTACTGGCAAAGCCATTTGACTGGGTTCCTCATTTGTCCTATCATGATTATGGTATGATCCTCTTCCCTTTCCCTGTTGTGTCAGTCGTCTCATAGGGACTTGTTTGCAGTTATCAAACCTACTGGAATCGTGGGATGCATCATGAACTATTCTGGTCAGTTAAAATATACCCCCGCCTCAGATTCCATGTATTGTCTAGTTTATCTGATTTTTGCAAAGCAAAACTACTTGCGATCTGCGTTGCGTGTGTGGAATGGAAAAGTAAAGCTAAATAAGATCCATATTACTCCCTGCTGCAACACGGAGCCATGTAGGCATACATGAAGCATGCCATGTGGTTACTCCTAGGCAAATAATGATGTGGAGATTCTTCGTAGGTGCATAGATGGGCGTGCTCGATGAGAGGTCAACTGCATGTTCACAGTTCGTGAACTCGCATCCCCGGGATCCTTCGAAGTCAAGAACCTCCTCTTGAGCGCTGCGTTGTCCCATGAATATACGAAACGACACTTACTTTTGGTGCACATATGACAAGGTTCGGAACTGGAGTAACAGGAAACTTGACCGGAAGTAACTGGGAAGGGCAGTTCCGACGAATCAAGTCGCGGACTGCTGTTCGAGAATGAACGAGACGCTCGCGAACTACAGAAGATAGCCCATGACAATCTGGAACTGTGGTAATGCAGGCGTGATCGGGGAAGTTCATTCCAAGGGCGGCTAGCCCCTCCGCGTTGTTGGACCACCAGTCCTCCATGCGGTCCGGGTACCTCTCCAGGCGTGTGACGACCGAAGCAATGGGAACCGCGGGAGGGAGGAGGTCGCGGATGGTTTCGTAATGCTTCAAGAACGCCGCCTTGGCTCTACTCCCGTGCATGCAATACACCAGGAGATGGATATCTCCCTTGCTCTGTAACCGGAGGAGGGACCTTACCAATGCCTCCGACGATCGAGTATTTGCGCGCGTCGTAGAGCCTTCGTCAAGGCCAGGCGTGTCCCAAAGCCTCACGTTGCATCCATCAATGGGCACTTTGTATGACCGGACTTCCGTAGTGCATGCCGTCGTGTCGCTGGAAGTCTTTGCGACGTTTCGGCCGACGATCAGGTTGATGAGCGAGCTCTTCCCAGTACCGCATTCTCCAGCGAGCACCACATTCATGATGGAAAGACCTAAAAAGAAGTTAGACCCTGAGGTAGAAGGAAGACCTCACTCACTTTGGGTTCGCAGGTAGAGAGGTAGGAGGACAGTGGGAGTTTTGGGCCCAGTGAAATTTCTTTAATAACATGGATTTCTGTGTCACATTAGCACCTGCTGTCTCATGCAGAGTTGGAGTTGTACTGCGGTCAAACGGACATTAAGTACAGCTCAGGGGTACAGACGAAAACGGTAGCGTTTAAAGCGGAGTTCGAAGTTAGATCACAAGCACATATCGACGGACATCGAGCCCAGCACCACGCCCAGCGTCAAGGACGTACATTTCGCAAGGTTCGTGTCTTCTACTAGACGGGCCTGATGCATGCTCGATGTTGGATGATCCTCCATCCTTGGGACCGTGGCTGGTTGAGATGGATGCTGGCCCTTCGATTTGGATGATGTCCTTAGGCTTATCTCTTCATCTGCAGACTCCCCGCCTCTTCAAGATGTCCGCTCAAATCAGCAAAAGACGCAAGTTTGTCGCTGATGGCGTTTTCCGCGCCGAACTCAACGAATTCTTTACTCGTGAACTCGCCGAGGAAGGTTACTCTGGTTGTGATGTCCGTGTCACTCATGCACGCACCGAGGTACTTGTATCACTCATTTTACCCTTGCCACGTCCACATGTCCTCGTCAGATCATCATCCGCGCTACCCACACCCAAGAAGTTCTTGGCGAGAAAGCTCGCCGCATTCGCGAGCTGACTGCGCTCGTTCAAAAGCGCTTCAAGTTCCCCGAAAACTCACTCGAATTGTATGCCGAAAAAGTCCAGCACCGTGGACTCTCTGCAATTGCACAGTGCGAGAGTTTGCGATACAAGCTCCTTGGTGGTCTGGCTGTTAGGAGGCAGGTTCAAGACAATGCGCATCAGCTTTTCATCTAAATCAAATTGTAGGGCTTGTTACGGTGTCCTTCGTTTCGTGATGGAATCTGGCGCCAAGGGTTGCGAAGTTGTCGTATCCGGCAAACTTCGTGCTGCCCGTGCCAAGTCCATGAAGTTCACTGATGGGTTCATGATTCACTCTGGTCAACCCGCTCGCGACTTTGTTGACCATGCCGTGCGACACGTCTTGCTGAAGCAGGGTGTCCTCGGGATCAAAGTTAAAATGTAGGCTCAGCACTCTGTGTGTTGCGGAACATACCATATCTGACCCCCTGCTCAGCATGAAGGGCTATGATCCCGAAGGCCAAGTGGGTCCGAGGAAGCCCCTCCCCGATTTCGTCCAAATCCGGGAGCCTCCAGTCGATAAGATCGTTTCTGAACCTTCATCCGAATCAAGAGAACCTGTCATTGTTTCCGCCGCTCCGCCTGCAGCGGAAGAACCTGTTTATGCCCAAGATGCTTACCAAGCCGACGGTTATGGGGCCGAGGAACCCGCTTTCTGATCTCCATTGTTATGTAGTTTGCATCGTCAACCAAAAGTTGTATGTTCTCTCGCCCGATAAGACCTTGAAATTAGAGAGTATGGTGAGTAAGTATATGAATCAAGGTTTGCATGAGAATCTCAAGCGAACACTGCCTCGTTCGATTTACGTATTATGCGGCATGCCTGGATATAAGTCCACCTCGGGCATCATTTCCATTGCGTGGTCTCGACGCCTTTTTTCCCTCTTTTACAATGCACCTTACGCCAACCTTTGTCACGCTCTTCACTGTACTCTCCTTTTCGTTCATTTCGACTGCGATTAGCCCGCCTAGTCCCAATGTAATTCGAATTCCCCTCGAACGCGAGTCGTTCTTCATCCACCAGGCTGGCCCATCTTCAAATCATGACCCGCGCGATCTTGCCACTCGCATCGACAACGCGGCGGGCTATGTCAACAGCGATTTCCTCAAGGTTCATGTAGTGAACGTTGCAATGTAAGTGGTCTCGTATGTGTTGAAGTCCGTTGCCTCTTCGGGTACTTTTGTGCTTAATCTATGAGCTAACCTTTGATGCGTTCAGGAAGTATCGCAACACGCTTGCGGCGTACGAATTCAACACAGGTTCCCCGCACCCTTTGGC
>JBBPMA010000110.1:36956-48199 GCA_038090075.1 Xanthoconium purpureum
ACAACCCCGCTAACAGGCAAGCTGGAAAGACGGCGGCGAAGAAGAGATGTTACTTCTGACCGTCTGGAACTGGGAAACTCCATTTCACGCAGCCGTGTTTCGCATGGTCCTCATACCAAGAGAGATGGCATATCCCTCACCGAGGTCAATTCCAACATGTGGATGGGTACCATTAGTGTCGGTACTCCCCCACAGAGTTTTGAAGGTGCTCTTGGTCCCTTACTGTGTGTTGCTGAATCTACATGATAATTTCGTTATTTCTACAGTCGACTTCGACACTGGGTCGGCGGACCTAGTACTGCCGAACAAAGCCTGCGACAGTAATTGCGATGGTCATACATTATACGACCCCACAGCCTCCTCGACTTCCGTTGATCTTGAGAAAACGTTCAAGTTAGCATACCGTGATGGCTCAAATGTGAATGGCACCCAGTATGCGGACAACGTGTACATGGGCGGATATGAGGTACTGCCCAAGCGCATTTTCTCCGCCACGTCGTTAACATCCACTTTGTTATTCCTCGTGACCAGGCTGTGAATCAGACCCTCGGTGCTGCTACCACTTATTCCACTGGGTTCAAAACCCCCACTTTTCGGCCGGACGGACTGCTTGGCATGGGATTTCCACTGATATCTGCCATTCGCACTTCGCCTGTGTTCCAGACCATGCTCTCCAATGGTGTTGTGTCGCAGGGAGTATTCGGCTTCGCCCTTTCTTCCGCATCTGGCAAGAGTGAACTCACAATTGGTGGGACTAATACGAATATGTATCAAGAGGCGACGACAGAATATGTCAACGTGTCTCTCCCGGCGTACTGGCAAATTCCTCTTGCTGACCTCAGTCGTCCGGGCTTGGATGATGCTCCCGATGTAGTTGTTGTCAATAAGACTTCTTATGCCCAGGCGATCATTGACACCGGAACGACCTTGATCATCACAAGTGACAGCATTGCCGAGGCCTACTACGCCAACGTTACTGGCGCAAAGCCCTCCACTGAAATTGGAGGTGGTGTCTGGACTGGTATGTCATTTCGTGTCGCATGGCGCAGCGTGTTCACTGACGCCCTGTTCATGATCAGTCCCGTGTGATACTATTGGTTCTCTCGCGCCAACGTTGACATTCGGTTCTCGCAGCTTTACTGTTTCGCCGTCCACCTTCAACCTCGGGCCGGTTTCTGATGGTTCAACAGACTGTATCGCTGGTCTCGCCGGCGGAGGGAGCGGTTTGTACCCCACACCTCTCAAGCGCACGAATACTGACACTCTTCTCTGGCAGTGTGGTGGATCATTGGCGATGTCTTCTTGCAGAACGTCTACTCTATTTTTGATGTCTCGAACACTCGTATTGGTTTCGCGGACCTTGCATGACACTGTATACAACGGACAGTTCACCCATTTTTCATTGCTTTTCTGGGGACATCTTCTCTGGACTACAGTTTCACGGTTTCGTCTTCGGTGGATAATGACACTTAGCACACCTGATTCATTTGATGATGAGACAGCGGCCGGTGTGGCTATCGTGTCCCCAGAAGGGGGTTGTTGATAACCGAGACTAACTGGATCCGTAACTTTCTGGTTCTCTTGGGATGAATCGATGGTGCTAACATACCACTCGAGGAAGCCACGAGTCCGATACTCAATGAACCAACCCATAATGCTGCTCTGAGTTTGGGTCAGCCACCACGATCAACGAAGATCGTTGCCTCACAATTGTACGAGTACTTGAAAATCCATTCTTGCAGATACACGTCAGTGAGCTCTGAGATGTCAATGCCGCGCCATCTCACCTAGCTTCATGGACGTGACACCTGATGAGGCCCAATCCATATCTTATGAGCGAAGAGACCAAGATTCTGTATCCAAAGCAAGTTCTCTCTGGTCTCGTTCACCAACAACTCCAAACAAATGCCCAGGCCCTTCTACAATCACAAGCTTTCTCGTCTGATCGCAGTGTCCCACTCCCTGCACACGAGTCCGCTCCAAGCTTCATTTTCGATTGTTTCAAAATTCTCACTGCCTGCTATTTACCTCTACATATCTTATTGAGGTTCAGACCGAACTCTGTCACTCAGGGGGAAGGACCCGGAAAGGATGTCACATGTGACTTCCGCATGGATTTACGGCCACACTATTCTGATTATCACCCCGGGTCCATCGTTTGCGTCGGGGAGACCACGTCTAGTCAAACTCCCGCCGACGCAAAAACTCAGCTGGAACAGGCCGTAGAAAAATCTATCGCAATAATTGCTACTTTCTTGGTATTCTTGGAAGATGCAGCCCACAATTTCCCTCGGCGCGATCAGGGCCACGAGATCTTCCTCAAAGCCTGGCTTCCCGGAGAGGCGTTCTATCCAGATTTCTTGCCTGGTAAAACACGTTTACATCCCGTCGTCGTCAAAGGTGTAGCCTGAGTTGACATCAAGACGGTTCATATCTCCGTCTTTGTTCGCGGGGATGATGACCGACTCAATTTCAGCATTGAACCAGGAAATCTGCTCGCGTATGGGGTAAGCAGCATCAAACACTTCGGAATCCATGCACTAATGCTTTATCTTTCAGACGTTGCACCCCCAAGCGTCGGCGCAAAGCATCCCCCATTACTCAATGGCGTTTTCCGTCGACTGTTTCACTACATTGCTGACACAATGGAAAGGTATAACGATGATGACCACGCTAGGATTCATCTTCGCAATTCAGCGGAAACCGTCGAATTTCCGGTCGATTGGAATGCGCTCCTTAAGGAAATCCAGCAATCGTTGTGCGAAACTGCTTATGGGCGTTATAGTGCGTCGTTCAATGGGGAAAATGTCCTCAAGCAGGAGCCACCCTCTTGGGAGTCCGACCTCTCTGGACAACCCTCGAACCAAGGCGGATCGTGCACGGAGTCAGGCCGGTAGAATAGAAGACGTCGAGGCTCCTGATTCCATGTGTGGAGCCTCGCTTTTTTTTCACTTGAATGGAGGATCCTCTGTAGTACTACTTGTAAAAATTTCTCGTTTCACGAC
Organism: Xanthoconium purpureum; assembly: GCA_038090075.1. NCBI lineage: Eukaryota > Fungi > Basidiomycota > Agaricomycetes > Boletales > Boletaceae > Xanthoconium > Xanthoconium purpureum. Next base: position 39,962 of record JBBPMA010000110.1, read on the forward strand.
TTCGTCCTTGATGGAAAGTGACACTTACACACCTAAACTAGGTTCCCCCCGGAGGAGACAATTGACGGAATTTACCCCTGGAATGAGTGATGGTCGCAATGTGTAGACTCGTGTGAGATACTTAGGTCGAATCGGATTCCGTTTGTGGGAAGTCAATAAGTGAGCAGCTGTGTGATATATTTCTTTAGATGCTGTGTAGGCGCACTTCGGACCTCTAAGATATGCTTAGATAACGAATAAGAAGGCCTCAATGTTCAGCGTGGGAGCGACAGTTGTGGCGATACGCTGCACTGCTCTCGCATCTAACATCTACTTGACGTGAAGAAAATATCTGATGAATCTGGTTCGCATGTTAACAGCCCATTCGTACCAGCCGTGCTGTCTTATCAAAAAGTTTAGCATGTCATTGTCTAATGAAATGATCCTTGATTGAGCTGTCGACTGGTGGTGGTTCAATGCACCACATGTAAAATGCTTGGTGATAGCGTTGTTCTCTTGGAACTCGCTCAAAGAAATGGATGGGAATTGGTTGCACTCATGGGACTAGTATACAACTCATAGGACAGCGGGGAGGTTGGAAAACGTGGACGGGTATGCGAGAAAGTAGATAATGAAGATGCATGGGACACGTCAAGCAGAAGAAGTTAGGTATCGCAAAGATTGAATTATGTCTATTATTAGCAAGCATACGAATAGCATATGAAGGACGACCGGAACGCGAGCGCTGGATAGACATCGATGACGACAAAACTAACGGGAAGAATGATGGCAGCACAGCAAATGGACTCCAGAAGATAGCGATGTTGCGCTGCGAAGCCAAGGCAGGAAGACGATGAACGGAGGAGGATCGACGACAAAACGAGGGTAATTCCATATGACGAGCAGCTTGCATGGAAGTGGGCATAGGCTGATAAGACATGACGAGTGATGAATCAGAGGCGGCGACGAGGAAATTGTTGCACAATAAACAGGATGCGTGTCGTGATAATTGGAGAATAGGATGTGTGGATTGCGTCGAGTGTAGGGTTTCCATGGAAATGCGATAGAATAGTTTTCTAGGTTGTCGTGTAAGAGAAAGGGCGTTGACTAGAATGATCGCGGTCAGCTATGAATCATCCTCGACACCATTAACTTCATCATTTTCGGCTACTGCGTCCAGGCGTTCACGGCAGAGAGCTTTCAACTTCGGAAGATCGTCTTTCAAGGATACTTGCATACTCTCCTCCCATCGTTCGAGCGCCTACTCGCGTACCCAGATGCTTACCTACATGCAAAATAAGTTAAACAACAGGCGAGACTAGATCCACTAACCTTCAAGAAGTGTCTTCCGAGTTCTGTGGAAGGACTCATGTCGTATGGGTTTCAGTATATAATTCAATATCAAGTTTGCCGTGGGGAGCGGCGAGCTCTCGGCGTAGGAAGAATAGTGCACAAGATTCGGCGTCTTCGTAAAAGGAATCAAACAGCATTCGATTAGAATGAGGACATGTACTTACCCATTTGTAGTTGCCAAGAATCAGTCGGGCTAACCATGTCGACGCAGCCGCCATCAAAGACGGAGGAGTGGCCAATAGCCTCCATTCGAGTGCCTCGACTTCCAGTAGATACTTGCCGATGGTTCGAGCCTTGACGTCGTAGTCGTCGGTCTTGCTGATACGATGGAGGAGGTGCATTAGGTTTGGGGAACGACATGTTCCACTCGATGTTCTTGAGTACATAGCGCTCTGCGAGCAGGATCTCAGACTCGGTGTACGAGGAATCGGCACAATGGAGAAAGTGGGATGCAGATGGGGCTACAATTTCCTCCGCCTTGGAAATGAAGAGACACGTGATGCCAACTAGTTGAAGCTTGGCAAGCGACACGGCCCGTGCAGAGAGGAAGCGGTCGGTGATATTTACACACAAGAATGTTTCAGGAAGGAGACGGAAGCGAGCGTGGACTTGGACCAGCCTGGCGAGGAGAATGCCTCGCATTGACCAAGCGAGTTCCTTTTGACTAGACGTGTAGTCCAGTTCGGGGAGCGAGGAGGGCTGTTAGGGAAGATGAGTGAGTTGGTTGTGGGTGATCAACGTGGTTGATGGCTACCTCAACGTTCTTGTAGTTGAAAATCTCCATTACGTACTCGCTAACCATCAGTGGGTCATCACCGTCGTCGGCGTCGAGGTCGTCCCATTCGGTGCCGTTTGGATCGGCCTCTGGCTCAGTGTTAACACCAGCATGTAGTGAGGCAGCCACCTGAGTGTCGTGGTCGTCCTGCTCCTCAAATAGCTTTGCTTCGTTGGGGATGTCGGACGAAGATCTCCGCTTCTTAAAGGCGCGATCGCCGTCTTCCTCGCGAGCGTCGGCTTTGACATTGAAATGGGAGGTGGTACGTTTTGAGATGTCTGCTCGTTGAGCCTCGTTCTTGATGACGTGGGATGCGGTGACGGTGGACACCCTTGGCGTTCGTGAAGGGTGCAGGGGGAGCAACGTTGACGGCCATGACATCGTCGGTGTGGACGGGAACAGGCTCTACATCCTCCTTTACGTTGGCAAGTAGGCGCGCCTTGGGTTGTAGTGCGGTGGCTTTGGAGGCTCTCCGAGTTTGCGGCAACGACGGAGAGCGGTTGGTGGTTACCGGTGGATGGAGGGGGTTTTGATCTGATCACAACGCCATCGAACTTTGCTTTGGCGGACGGGAGATCGCGATGACGTGGGATACGGCGATGGAAGAAAGACGGAAGCCACCCTTGGCGCTAGTGAAGGGTGCAAGGGGGGAAGGACATGAATTGGCTCTACAACCTCCTTCATGTTTGCGAGTGCAGTGGGCGCCCCTCGGGTTGTGGTTCGGTGGTCCCGAAAGTTCTCCGAGTTGCGGCGACGATGGAGAGCGGTTGGGGTTGCTTAGTGGTGGACGGGGGGGGTCGATCTTGACGATGGCCTTCAGCGAGGAGATCGCTGCCTTAGCCCCTAGCGTCGTCTGGAGAAGCGCGGACCTGGGAGGTTGTTGGCGTTCTTGAGTACCTGGGCGAGCGCGTCACGCTTGCACTCTCATCCATTGCGGCATCCACGTCGTTCTCGTTGGCCTTTGTCCTTGAGACAGCGGTAGGGGCGGAAACCCAGCTAAGCGCTATGAGGAAATGAACTCTTGGAGTGAGATTGAATGAGTTATTTAACAAGACGTACCCTTCACAGAGCGCATTACAGCGTTGGAACTGAGTATTGAGTGAGTCTGGGGCTATTGACACAATACTTAAGAATGCGATGAGCCTAATGTGAGATGGAGTGAGCGATGTTGGACTTGCCAGTACATCGCCTGGGACATCACACCAAAACCGACAGCACACCGAAACTCACATCGTGGCCATAACACATTACATTACAAAATGGCGGGTATTGACAACATGTGTTCGACAGTAGTTTTAAACTGGCCCCAGATAGCTTGCTGGGGCATCACTATATCCTCCTCTCTACGTACCCAACTCAAGATAAACCCTCCTTCCATCGGAATTCGTGCGTCCCAAAGCGGCCAGTCACCGGCCGGGAAGGCGGGGAATGAGGCAACGAAAGCCATCCAAAACAAGTCCCGCATGATGCGGTACGCCGCCGGGTACTTGCTCTGGAGACTTGTATTTGCGGCCAGGCAAAGCTCAATAGTTTTTGACAATCGCTGCCAATGGGCAGCGTCGGCAGGCTCAAAGTTGGATGGCAGTGGGAGGAAAGGGAACACAGCCTAAAATGATGAAAATCCAAGTGCCAACCAGTGGCGAACGACTTACGGGATTCAGTGTTTCCGAGTTCAACTTGTGTGAGGGGACAGTATGTACAACAGGTAAGAATCCAGCCCATTCTTCTGCGAGGCGTATTGAAACTTCTACAGGCTGAGATAGTAGGTCAGTGATCGCTGGCTTCATGATAAGAGTGGAACTTACAATACAGTCGGGGGAATCTCTGAGGGAAACATCGCCATGAAAACATACGGAGAGGTCAAGCGTATTGAGAGTAAATCCGTTGGGATGATGAATAGTTTGGACATTGACAACGGTCGACATTCTTCCAGAAAATACAGGGCGGGAGATGGAGCAGGTTTGGAGTTGGAAACCATCAACACGCGCATGTTGTTGATGGAAAGGTCATGTGACTTCTGTCACAAGCGAGGAAGAGTGTGAGCCGATAACTTATTCCAAGGAGAAAATCGTACGGAGGACTAGCTCAAGAATATAAATACACAATATGAATGCTACAAAAACATAAGAATCTACAGTGAGCCCAATCTGAGATGAAGCAAACTTGTTAGTCCATCGCCGACAGCACTCCGTGTTGCCCGCCCCGAGGCATCGTCAAGGTGTGGTATGTATACACCCTTCAATAATCGGTAGGCGACCTGGACCAACCATGACCGCGTGGGTGGTGAATAGAAAATAGGTATCGTCTTCAAGACGATTGGTCTATGTGAATAGCGTGAGCTACAACGGGGAATTACCAAGTTAGCGATGCGAAAAACATCGAACGATAAGAATGGCCGTCTTCGCAGGATCGTGCGACAATGACAATGCTAGAGATGTATGGTCAGTGTCCGTGGCATTGCGTCATCATGGGTGTGGGGAAATGGATACCGATACAACCTTGGCGGTGTGGTCTTCGATGCTGGGAGGAGTGGGAGAGAAAACGGACGAGGCTAGGGACGACGACGTTGAATACGATGACGATGGTGTATCGGAGGTAGTGGGGGAAGTAATTAGTACGACGCCGAAGGTTTTGGGGGATGAGAAGGTAGAAAAAAGAACAGAGTGGCAATGGATACCCGCTACCCATACGACAGCAACGGACTCGTGCTCGCCTAGACCAGCTGTGACTGAGTGGGTGGCGAATATACAATAGGCATCGTCTTCAAGACGACCGGTCTACGCGAATAACGTGAGCTACAATAGATTTGGATTACCACACGGCTGGAGAGGCGAGAGCGAACATCTTCGTTTTGGAGTGAACAACCGGAATGGCCTCTGCCTTTGCGAGACCGGGCGACGATGACGCCGATACGATATTGGCAGTATAGTCCGGGAAGCTGACGATGTTGGGGACGTTGAGGCCGAGTACGAAGGCGAGGGCGTGTCGGGGGTAGTGGGGGGAGTCATGTAAGCGGCAGTAGGGTTTTGGGGAGCAGGGAATATGAGTTTGGGTGGCGATGGACACCGCTGCCCATATGATAGCGACGGACTTGTACTTGACGGCGCTGCGAAAGGATTGGCAGTGGGTGGGGCCGTCGTCTTCTTGGTCGATGGGAGAATGTACGTGGGATATGGACCGGGATCGACGAAATCCTTGCAGATCATCCCTTCGAATTCCCGGAGGGTGATGGGATCTACGTTGAGCTCCCACTCGAAGTACTGGCACATCTCTCTCCATCTGGTTGATCTCGCGCAGTTAGAACATTCCCTACGCGACGATGGACCACAGATGGTGACCAGAGGATTCCCGAGCGGTCGGAAAACGTACCTTTAGCCTCTGCAAGAGTACGAGGGCGGCGAATGTGACGGATGAATGGATTTTGATTTGGTGGTGGGTGGGGACATCGTCTTCTTTGTCGATGGAAGGATATGTGTGAAATAAGGACCGAGACGGACAAAGTCCTCCTGCAAAAGCGTGTGGGCATCAGATGGGTCATGTGACCCCCTCTGCACCCGTGGCCAACAATATAGTCCCCTTGCAAGATCTGCATTCCATCGGCAAAATTCATTTCACTGGTTTCCTAAACGCACTTAGCATGCACATTCCACGTACTGCGAAGCCTCACGCACGGCACTTCTTCATACTCAACTTCGTGGTGCGTCACTCGTCGGTATATCTGATATCATGGGAAGATCTTCGAAACTCACTCCCTTCGATGCAAGTGGTAAGACAATTTCAGTACGATGTCCTTCGGAATCTAATCGCTTTCGTAGCATTTTTGCAAGTTGACCACAAACATCTAGCATGCAAAGTATGCCCGACTACGAACGGTGAAAAGGTCATGCGGCGCTGCCATGCTGCAGATCATGCGAAGTCAAAAAAGCATCAGCGAAATCTTGACAAGGCAAACAGAAAGAAAGGACAACAGATGCCGCTCGTGCTCGGGCCGCTCGAAGGATTCCAATCTACCCAGTCAATGCGGCAGGACGAGCCATTGGACGAGCCGTTTGAATTGTATGATGAGGGGGAGAATCCATCGGTACTTCCCTGTTCTGACGAGATGGGGAGGAATTCACCAGCGCTTCCCCGTTCTGACAGGTGGAGAGAAATCCGTCGGCACGATTGCAACCAAGGGTCGCCACAGCAGCATCAGGAGATCCAGCTGTATCCTTGGGCCAGCTCTGGGAGGAGTTCCAAGCGGAGCGTACTGTATTTTTGGACGACTACTTCGACGAGATCCAACGCAAGATTGAGAGTGGTGAACCCATCTTTTCTAGTGTTCTACCATTCCTCGAGGAAGAACCGCAACTTGGGGATGGGGATGACGGCAATAGCGAGCTCCTCGGTGAACCAGGTGTTGAGGCAATATTTGCAGACTACGGAATAGACGTTGACGGTACGTGGTTACACCTGTCTCTGTTCTACTATTTAATGCCACGTAGCTGTCGCCAATAGAGCTGCTGCTCACCGCACCAGGTCGAATGTGTCATCGGCTGTTCCCCCTGAAGAGCCATTATACCCTTGGAAGTCGATGGCGGTATGTTCGGACAAACAGCTGTGGTTAATACTTGCTGACAACTTTCATGTAGGAATTCTTGATGCACTTGCTCTTTAGTTCTCCCCGCCTTAGGTTCTCGCATGCGCAGCAGGCTGCTGTCCTGGACTGGGCGAAAGCACTTGGTGTGCCAGAGGTGCCTTCAATGTACGCTGTGAAGAAAACGAAGGAGCGTATCATGAATCTCCTTGGGTCTCCGATGGAGAAGATAACTACTGCATCGGGCAATGTGTTCTATTTGAACACTATCAGCAAGGCGATCGCCATGGTACGTCTATCTACCATTTGACCTGTTCACTCACGACCACCTAAATATAGGATTTTGCAAATCCAATCACACGGTTTGCGATGCAGGAGTATCCTGAGGATGGACAAGGCCGGATGTCGCAAGTTCACCATGGAAGCAAAATGCTTGAAGACCTTCCTGATGGTCTTGTGCCTCCATGTGTCCATGTTGATCGTGCGGTCTACTTTGTGGACGAACTTCTCCAGCAATCAACGGGTCAATATTTTATACTGAAGAAGTTTTTTCAAGCACGGATGTCAAGGGAGGAAGGATGTATGGAGCGAACCATTTTCGCATTGGGGCACAACATTTCCAAGATCTCGGTTCATCCTCTAGCTCTTTTCAGCAGCTAACATTGATAGGTTCTTTTTTCTTTCGTCATAGGCGGAATTTACGGTAGACCCACAAAAGGTCATTGTTCCGGTTTCAACATTCTTCAACACGTTCGAGGATCTCCAGCGCCGGGCTGGTGAGTCTGGTATCAAGTTTACCCGTATGTCTCCTTATTTCAAGGACGTGTACACTAAATCCAAAAACATTTCACAGCTTCGTCTGTCGCGTTTTCAAATCTAATCCCAAACCCACTTCGGGTAAAGTCGGGTGGACGGATGGTCTACACTGTCCCCTTGATTGTGTTTATGGACGACATATCAGGGAACATCTCAAAGCAGTGGAACAAACACCATGTAGTCTATGTCTCGAATGCATTGTTGCCACGGATGGTGCTCGAGCAGGAGTCTTCGATTCGATTCGTATCAGGGTCACCACATGCAACTCCGATGGAACTGATGCAAGGCCTTAAAGAGTTGATCCAGTAAGCCTGAGTTTTTATGGTGGAAGTTTTCATGGTTTCGACTGAGCCTGTTTACAGGAGAGCGACTGATAACCCAATTGTGGCATTTGATGTCCAGGACGGGGAAGAGGTTATGCTCATTCCATATGAGCTAATAATATCTGGCGACAATCCAATGCAGGCGGAGGAGTGCAGCCATGGCATCAGGAAAATTTTGAAGTGCAGGTATACCTAGATAGATATGATCAAATAGTTGTCAGTTTGATATCAACAAATAAGTGTATATATAGCATTATCTTTTTCTAATCACAATGTTGATAAATAGGTTATACATTATATGCTTTGACAGACATTATATCCATGATTGTTTGCATTCCAGTCTGATATATATCAGATAATTCTTTTGTAATTATGATGGAGAAATGATAAAGGTTGATATACAAATGGCATAAATC